>JPKZ01000623.1:28214-40718 GCA_000803305.1 Toxocara canis
AACTCCCGCCCCCCCCCCCTTCCCGCCAACAGTTCAACACAATCTGAAATATGCCAAGCAATCAGGACTGAGCGCAGAAGTCTCGAGAGAAAGGATTATATTCAAAGCAGTTGCAATCCAACGAACAAAACCAATCCACCAAGACCTTTGGTTGCATCAAGGGTCGCAGCTCAAGTCCATATATGGTGAAATATGACCTTTTGTTAACCGAAAACACCGTCTAATTTTCGACTTTTAGAGTCATTACTTTTGGATAACGATTCAATGAGCTTTAAAACTGATGGTTCTGCCGCGAATTCCTGGCGAAAACCCCTAATTCGAAGTAGTCAGCTGGGAAGTTTGGAAATCAGCCAATTTCTCAAAAAATTCAAATAATCCCTCCATCGGATTGTTGATCGCATCATGCAAACGGCCTTGCGACATCTGCACACCAGCGTGCCCTAATCGAGGGGTGACAAAATCGCAGGCATGATCACTACCTCCGCGACGATATTTGCAACAAAACTGCCACCTTTTCCACGCTCACTGCTTCGATGATATTCATGCGTTTGCGCTTTAGGAGTTTATTTTGGAAGTGATACCAAGGATTCATGGAGTTCGGAAATTCTGAAGCATCTTTACTCCACAGCCGACCACTCATGAAAGGTCACAGGCTACCGGCTACCGGCAACTAATACGCGGCAGTAACTATAAAAATTAAAACGCCTCAAGCAAAGAATAAATAAATTCAGGTACTAAACAGAATCGAGTCGGAATAAATTGATGAGAAGCGTTGCTTTCGAAAAACCGTGAAATTATCCGATCATGCGCCCTTAAATGGCAAGATGCATTAAAAAATTTATATTGAAAAGGCGCTATATATGAATCTCTTTCTTCAGATTGCACGGAAACAGTTATATTTCCAAGAAAGAGGGAAAAAACACCGCGAGGCGGGCGAAGCGAACAGGAAGGTTTCTTGACATATTTCGCCCACTCCGCTCCTCCTAGTTCGACTGTCACAATTTATAAGTCAGCACAACACGCTAACGGCGAGCTAAAAACATGGTATTACTAAGGAATTTCCTAAGATTCTGTGGAGGTGAGCGAATGGAACCGAAAATTTTTCGACCGCTCTCGAAATCTCGACATTCAGGAAAATTCCAACGTAGCGTCGACAATCTTCCCTTGATTCCGTGACTTTTCAAGATTCCCTGTGACATTTTGAAAAGTCATGTACTATTTCAACTCATACAGGATTTTCGGGTAAGTCAACACAAACATTGTTAATGAGAAGCCGAAAACCAGGTGCATGGGCAATTGGGTGTGCAATGTCCCTGAATGACAGGTGCCTCAGTGCAGCTAAGACCAAGTTAAGCAGTAGTACAGATATCTGAGTATCTCTTGAACAAACTTGCCCAGCTTGGTTACTGGCATAAAGATGCAGCAACAATTGCAGCATGAGTCAGTCAAACTAAATTAAAGCAAAGTAGTTCGTCGGAACAAAACTTTCAATGTTGACAGCAACTTTCAGGCTGCTTTCTTCTTTGAACATAACGCTGCGTTCGCTGCACTCCGCGTCATTCACAAATTACGAGCGCACCATCGCCAATCTAAATATCAAAATACATAAAACTGGGTATGACGAGAATGGACGTAAGCTCCTAAACGGGTTTTCGAGACGAGCAAACTTTGCGTTTCGCAGTTGGAGTTTTTACCAACTGCAGTTCCGAGCCAAAAATTATTTTGAACTGCTGATGCTGATATTCATAATTTCGGTAATTAAGATTTAGCAATCAGCAAACGAGTTGAGGCAAACGGGATTTTTCTTTCTGGATCCGCCCTCCATCCACGAGAAAAACTGCAGGAAAAGGATCTAAATTAGTGTCAAAAATAAACAAGTTTTCTAGAATGTTTTCAAAAGCGTCTAAGTTTTTCAATTTCATTAGGTGTATCGACATCCTGTCCAGTGGTGAGAACCAGCATGGATACGGAATCCCAAGCAACAATTCGAAAAGAGCTTTCAGATCGGCGCACAATGACTTGCAGATGTGACTGCCGGGACGAAAAATTGCACTTACATAAACAGCTCGCTTGCCACGTCTCTTTACTTTTATGTAGATCGCCGAGAATGCAGCAATGTGTCGAACAGCGACTATCCAGATTTAGCGCAATGTGGAGGGGGCGATCAATGCCGTAAAGAAGCATTGCAGTGAAACAATACACGCTACCCTCTAATGCTCATAGCGGTTCACAAAATCATCGAAATCAATTTGCTACAGATATCTGCTCCACTCCGTTCCCCTCCGCCAATCTCCTTCCTCATAGTCTTCTAGCATACTGAGGATGTGGAAATGTGGAAGAGTGACAACCGAGCTGTAAAACGTTTTCACAGTTCTCCTTCAGATGACAAGGAAGGATCGGCAATATACCGCGTGCAGCCTTAAAGAATACCGATACGTCAAATAACGATTAAAAAAAACGGTGCTCCGATGCGTTCTATGATTAAGTTGGAAGGGCGAGTAATAAAGAAAAGTGGCGAAGATGTTGTGCTAAGGCAAACAACCATATGTGAAATGCGCACTTTACACTACACTCTGCAGCGCTCGTTCGCATGGCTTATCAAGTAAAAAACATTCAGCTCAGTTTCTAACCACACCCTCAATAACAACCCCAATTAGCTTCACTGGCTCACCACCATTTCGATCATTGTGCAAAAACCTCAGAAAAAAGGTCAGTGCATAAGCATAACGTTACATTAGCCGTCACCTGTAGAAGACATGTCGAAAATTCCAAAGAACACGCTCCAGCCAATGCGCACCTCAAGCATAAATATTTGCATCCGTTATACAATGTGCCGCAAACAGTGCATATATTTGCATTCTCGGCACAAGTTTAAGTGCTCTCGCAATGAAAGTGCTCACTTTTAAGAAAACTGCGCTAATGTTTCGCACCCTTTCTCAGTGTTCATCTCTAACTGCTAGCTGCGCTCACATACACCATACAGCAAATCCAACGGTGCAATCAGCTGCAATGGTCGCAGTACACTGCCTAACAACTGAGAGCATAACAAATTGTAACGTCACCGCAAATCCGAATGAGTTCGACGTCGTAAACCATAGCAAAAGCAAACAATTAACCAACATTTCATACCAACATTTAGATTTATAAGACGTCGCGATGCAAGCAAAACTGCATCAGCCGGGACCGGTCGTAAGCACACACATACATTCTCCCCCACTCTCCCCAACCCCCACTCCTTCCCCACCCCAACCGACCAGCTGCACCAGTGGCCCTAACTCACAATCTCTCGATGCAATTTTTTCAGACCTTGTATGTCATAATAGGTTTCATACGGGTTTACTCATTCGGATCGCTCAAAGTACTTTAACTGCTCTCGCAACGAAAGTGCTTACCCTTAAAAAAACTCAAGGTTTTGTACCTTTCCTCAACATCAGGTTTTGATTGCTATGAGCATTTGAACAGTCGGATGGTGTTTATTTTCACTGTCGACTGAACAAATAACCTCCGAATTTCTTTCTTGCCTATGTTATGCTCCAATCTGTTACGGTGCTAACTCCAAAATGTGCTTCGTTCTCCTTCCGGCTGAATGTAAATTTGATCGCTTATCCTTTCCATGTTGCCGTGCTTCCGCACACATTTGAGTACTTCTATGAAACCACTGTATGCTATTTTGATTTGCTTACTCGCGAAGTAAGGTATTCATCATCGCCCGTTAAAATTTTCGTCTAAAATTTTGGTTTTTTTTCGTTTAGTCAGAACGAAACGAAAAAAGTCGCCGTATGAGTAAATGAAAAACACCTGAACTGTGACAGACGTAGAAAAAACCCGCACCCAGCAGGTTTCAGGTTGACCCAAAAAAAAGTCACTGGCAGACAAAGCTCATCTCCACCAGCGAAAAAGGCAATCAATGATTCATAGGAAATGAATGAGCGTTCATTTCTTACGAAGTGCCATGCCAGTAGATAAAGCCAAGGTAGCTGCCATTTATGCATATTTTCAAGGAATTATTTTTAAAAAAAAAGTGGGCGCTTATAACGCCTATAGTCGCCGAAAGAAAGATTATCAATGAGAATGGAATGATGCATCTACTTCAACGGCATATCAAGAAGCACATCGCACAAAACGCGCGAACGCGACTGTGATGTTTCATGTTTGTGCGGAAGTCTCAAAAACGCAACGAACGCCTACATCAACGAACGTACACGTTATACATCTCTCATACACAAGACAAGTTCTCAAGTTTCAAAAAGCAGTCAAAAATTAGGAATGAAGAGGTAATCCCTTATGACATTTTCAAAGTCAGGATACTTCGGCATTTTGATTTTTAAATTGCCACTGTTTTCATTGCCATGTTTTCTTAAGTAAGACGAAGAAAGCCGATAACAAAAAAACTGCAAAAATCGTTGTTGCGGTTTTTAGTTGATAGCTTATTTACGATAAAACTTTAGGAAAAGTATTCGCATTCGGTTAACGTGTCGTTGAACTGAACGTTAAGATGGAAGGCACTTTGCTTCAAACGTCAAAATTTTTTAGCGACTAAACTGAGCAAGTGGAATCCTTCCCGATATCTTTCGCTGAAAAATTCACGTAATTATTTTTAGCAAAACAAAGTTCTAAGATTATGCTTCGTTGGCGTAACATGTTGACTGCTTTTCGCTGAACTCTTCTTCTGATTTAAAAGGATGTGTTAAAGGATTCCGAACAATCGCCCCATAACAAGAATAGCGTACTGATCAATGGCATCGCCTGAAAACTTTCTCTGTCGACACTTTCACCTAATCAATTCCCTTGCTCAACTAAAGTGTCTGCGGCGCAATATCTACTTAAAACCGGTCGCAGCTAGGTACATCAGAAGACACAATGTTTTGAAGCGTTTTTCCCGATGGAAGGTCGGCTGATAAGCAAGTTGCATTCGAAGCGGCGTTTCGACTTTTGACACCACGTGGTCATCGCATGAGAAAAGAAGCGACGCAACAATTACAGCTGAATCATCTCTACCAATACCGTCATCAAAGTTCACCTCTTACAGGTATTCCTTCCTTCATTTGAACTTATATCGGTATTAACTGCAAAGGAGTTCTGCGCCCACTCAGAATAAAATATTCCATTGAACATACCACTCACTTCACAGTTTTCCTTGCAAAAATATCAAGGGATAGGCAGAAGTACTCTCCAACTTCAACCAAAGAATCGAAGCCAAGGCATCGATGCTCAATTTCACACCTGTTTATCAACAGGAACAAAAACAGAATTTCACGCAATCGTTGAACTCCTCCCATGGACCCAAACTCCTACTTTCACATTTGATCAAAATTCGTCAAAGAAGCAACTGACGTGTTGAACATGAACACAGTTCGTTTTGGGCTGCAAGCCTTCCTCATGATCTTAACTCCGAAAAGCACTCACGAGACGCTGCTGGCTTAGGTCGAAATCTTGACCAACCGTTGTCTTTTGGGCCTTCCCAACTTCAGAATGTCTCGCGATGATCACAGCTGATTGAGCGTTAAAAAGCATGCGACAAAACCAACTTTCTTAAATCTTAAAAACATTTTGCAAACACATCAAATCTGTGAACTATTATTCATACATATAATGGGCGTAACTCAGATGCCTAGGTGTACGCACCTCTAATCACCGCGAGTACGCAAATATTTCCTCAAACAGCTGCTCCCCTGTGTGCAATGATGAGCAATTGGCAGCGTAAGAGTTGTCAACCTTTTCGGTCAATCGAAACTGTTGAACATTGACGTCATTTTATCATTTACTTTTGCACAGTACGCAATGTTCAACAGCTGTCTTGCACCAATGCGCGACATCAAACCATTCGTATGAGATCATTCAACGGTGAGGTATACATAATTCATAGCTGACCCCTACAAATCGGAGTTGAAGCTTACACTTTTCATTGCAGCGAACAAACTTTCTATTAAAGAAAGGAAAGAGGTTTGGCGCGTTAAAGCAAATTTTAAAAAAGCCTCTAATCTTCCTTCTTCGAAATACCATTCTTCTTTGCAAACGTTGTGCTCTCTCTGTAGACCATGACTGCAGCAAATCACACTTCTACAAAGTAAACTGCCATGGCAAATTGTACTTATTCTGTAGCAGATTTTATTTGGCAGGAAATCATCGAACTTTTCGATGCGAAGCCTCCCGCCCTTTTCAATACCATTAATTCCAGTCATTAGAATATGTGACAAGTGTGCCACGCTTTACCCCTCTCACATGCTAATGTTTAAATTGATCATGATGAAGCATAACTTTCAAGTTGGCCAACTGCAGTAATGCAAACTGCTAGATATAACCCAAACCCTAGGTTGACCTCCTGTACACGATTTCAAAACAAGTCATCGACTCTTGAAATACTGCCCGAAAAGGGTCAAAACTTGCATGGACTTCGCAACCGACCTGGGTGCATTTTATACCGCTTGCGTCACGGGAAAGAGAATCTTCATCTGAAGTCACGTACAAGCGCAGCTGAGTCACTCAGGATATTAATTTCTATTTTATGATAGCAGCCTGGCTAGGTGGAGAAAATGGTCTCCAAGTAGCAAATTATGCAAGTCCCTTGACGTGCATTCCTATTCGTTTTCCTGAACTACACGCGGCAAACATGTAGGATCACTGGAGTAAAAGTTTAGCATAATCAGCATGAAACAACCATGAAACAACTACACTTCCTTTCGGATACTTTCGGCAGCTGCAGTCTCATCGATTCGTAACATGAAACAAACAATGTGAACTTATTATTCCCGAGATGAAGCCTAACAGTTCTTGGCTCAGGCGTCAACTGTGCTTCTGTTTTCCAAGACAACAAGCAAGAATGTTGGTTCGCACCAAAGCTTTTCGCATTTTTCATTAACAGAAAAATTACTAAAACAAGGCACAACTCAAACGTACTCTGAATGAACAAGTTCCATAAGCGTATCACAGAAAGACGAGCTTTCGCAACCTGATTGATTCGAGCCACTCGTACAAATATTTGCTAAAAGATTTGTAAATCTTTGGTAGATTTTTATAAAGCCGTCTTCTGTACGACTCAGCTAATGAAATACGCAGCGTGAACGGCTCAGCGCATGTAAATTCTCTAGCACCTTTAACGCCCATCACTTATCCTTGGGTAGCTGAGTCTGCTTAGATTCGGATTAGCAGGTGAAACCTTAGGCGCGAGTTACACATATCAAAATTCATGTCTAGGGGTTGAAGCCAGCGAATACGCGGAAAACCTTAATTATGAGCATAAACACATCGCTTTAACACCCCCATATGCAAGATTTTCTACAACGTATAAACAGTGGGCAATACGACGTTGCGCTTTCAAAGGAATCCTCATGTCTGTCATTCATGACAGTTATGACTCACTTACGAGCCTTCCGCCAACGTCACTCTGATGGTCCGTCGCCAAACTTATGAGTCGTAAGTTGTTGCGAATGAGTGGAAAAAAAAATCCCTTCGTTGTTTCCAACGGCAAACAGTGCAAAGGAGAATTAAAAACTTCATCCACTAAACAGCACGATCTCTACAACCCGCTCATTCCGAAAACTCATTCCATTCCAAAGACATTTGATACAAGGATTTGTATCTGATACAAGAGGCGCGGCTCAGAAAACACTGCATCACTCTTTTCACCTCTCTGGCTTCAATATTTCCTAAATCACATCATAAAGCAGGCGACGAAAACGAAAATAACAGAACTCCCACTAGCAAGAATAAGCTGCCGGACGAGCGCTACGGGTAAGCAACAGCTCCTCGCACGGCCGCAACCACTCTCAACGCAACTTATCCGACCGCAGACAAGCAAGAGCAGCTAAGAGTGGCACTGCGCAGCACTCAACTCGATTGGGGCAGACTGTTAGACGAAAAGCTTTTTTAAATAGCCCCGTTTCATGCGAACGTTTTCATCATCAAATAGATGCGCTCAAGCTTTGCAGCGCTATTGTTAGATGATTGCGAAACACCCGCAACAGAAGCGTTCGTAAATGTTTGAAGACACCACCACATGTAGGGGAATGCTAAAGTTTTTAATGGGTTGGGTAGGTTGGGTGGAGTGAGGGGGAGGGAGGACGAGAAGTGTTGGGAGGGGAGCGGGATGGATGGAGGAGACGGGGAGTTACGACGTAGATGTTCCTATAAATATGGTTGTATATAGCAAGAAATACAGGTGTTGCATATCTTTTATACGAATCACAGTAGGCTGTAAAGTAATAAAGTTATTATCAAATTCTGTGTTCCGAATATATCACTTTGCGTTAGTAAATTTGTGGACGCTGCCCCCCTACTCCCTATGGTGGAGTAATCCCGGAATTTTAGAAAACGAAAAATTGCCAACGAAAACGAGTTTCGATTGCAGTTAGTCATGAACTACTAATAATTGTATGCACTGAGTACTTTCTCGTTGTAAGAAATCGTAGTGCTTGGTGAAAACCCCATCTTACCCGTGCCAGACTCAAACTAATTTATTTCTTTCGTTAAAATTCATGGTCGAAATGCGATAGACCACTGAATGGTCCTTAGCGCATTTTTTACTTTATTACACATAGTTAAGCAGTACAAATGGACGGCAGCGCAAGGTTCTTTACCCTAAATATCCGGTATGTTCCAGTTTCTAACAGCTGGCGCTATCAGCGAATTCGTCGTCTGTAATAGTTCAATGGTGATTTCAGGTGTCCCACAAGGTTGCATAGTTGGGCCGGTACTTTTCCTATTGTATTTTTTCCATGCTAACCTTAAATCCTAAACTGTTTTTATATGCTAATTATTATAGACTGTACCTTTCGGCCGTCCAGAATGGGATCACTAGACATACCGGACACGTACCTAACTTAACCAGTGAGTGGCGTGATTATTTTGAAATGTCCGTTTTAGTGGTGGAGTGTCAAGTGCTTTATGTAAGCCGGTTCTTCGTCGTTAGTGATGAGCGTGTCAAAAATGTTCAGTCTAAGCATTTGGGCGTCTTAGTGGATAGTATGTTGTGTTTAGATTTATCTCGCACTGTCCAATAGTACCTTCTCAACGCTCATAATATCATAAACTTCTGTTGTCATGCTTTTAAAACACTTTTAATGGGGTCATATTTTCGTGCTTCCGATTCTTGATTACGGTTTTTCCACTTAGTGGCCCACCCCCAACAAACCACAACGACCACACAACTAATGGAATCTGTACAGTGGTGCTTCAGTTGGTGTCTGCCTGGGTTCAGCAAAATACTCACGATCTACAGAGGAAGATTGGACGACTGCGTGAGCCTATTATCTCTTGACCCGAAAAATCTAAACGATCTGGTTGAAACATATAAAAACTTTCCTGCGTTTTATGACCTCTGTCTCACACAACTATCACGCGTTTTATGACCTCGAGTTCTCAAATGTCTTTCAATTCGTACCACCGAAACAGACCAACACAAATAATAGACTGGACCTAGAAGCCGTAAGAAGTAACTTAGACTGTCGCGATTCGCGAATCTTATCGTAACGATTCGTTGAATGTACTTATTGACCAAAAATTACCAGCTACGATTTGCACATTCAATCGCATCGATTCGCTAACTCAGAGTGCAAGACAGCGATTCATTCCCAGATGGCAAAAGGTACATGAAGAAAACGAAAACAAAAAAGGGTGGTGCCATAAAGGAATGAAGGAGGAGCGAGGCGGCTCAACAGGTGCAACCCGAGCAGTCCGAGCCTAACGCGGTCCGTTCGCGTTCCTACAAGCGGACCAAGTGCGACTTCGTCCAACGACCTGAAGAGGTCACGCTTGAACGCCCGGTGTATCCGACTTTCGCTATTTATCCTCACGCCTAAGGCTGTACATAGTATTCACTTTTATTCGTCGTGCCTCCCAATCATCCATATAGTATTCATCTCTACGTTTCGCACTTCACAATCATTCGTCACTGCTGCAAATGCCACTCACGTCAATATTGTCACCGTTGCCGCTATCGTCATCTGTCGTTACGTGACCAAACGAACTACTGAACGGTAAGTGTTTCAAGCGTTGCTAAAGTTGAAGCCGCCGTAACATTCCTTCGTTCGGTACATAGACACAAGAAAGAACTTTTTTTGCAACCGCGGCATTGAAACCTCGAATAATCGACCCCGCAGCATCGTCACTGGCGCCTTTCGCGAGATTGTTTTGATTCAAACCATCTAGCCTAAATATCATTAAACGAACCGTTACGAACGATTCTCCAAGTGTTTTGGAGTACATCGCGTTGTAAGCATTTCTGTGTTTCATGTTCAATACGAACTGTTCTGCTTTCATTCTGCTTATCTATATGTATATCTACTGGTTCCCTACGACCAGGGCGGTCGCCAACAATCCATTCGAAGCATACTCAAACCGTTTCTCTGCGAAAACGCTATGAAACCGTTCGATTACTTATTAAGCGCTGTCCAAATAACTACCATGGCAGGGAATTCTTCCTCTTCGTTTTGAGGAAACGTTTGATCTATGTAACCTCAAACCCCTGCGTGACAGTGAATTCGCGATCCTTCCGGACTCAAGTTGCCATCTTAGACGTGAACCTCACAATCAATCTGGCAAAATCGGGCTACGCGACTGTAGTCGCTTGTTGCAGCTAAAAACTAAGCGCTGTCACCAGTTGAAGCACGCTGCATAGTAGCGAGTGGCGATAAACACAGTCCCGCCAGTCAGCGATGGTAGCAGTGCAAGCGAACAGCGGAACAGCTAAGCGAGGTAAGCTAGCGCTTTGGCCTTATTTTTAACCAGTATACTCATCTAATTTACGGCATTAAAAGTCGGAATACGTTCCATTAGGTATGGCAAGATGCACTATATTCATAAATTTGGCACAACGCTTCAGCTGCATCGCCCTTAAAGACGCGCCTCAACTGCTCATTACCGTGCTTCCCCTTCTAGGACTGTAAACAACAGCATATGATAAGTGTGCCAATTACGTGAAATCAAAAGCGACGTGAGTGTCTATGTAAGAGTTATAGCAGTCATCGTAAACGACGAGCACATCGAACAGATATGAATGTGGGATTATGGCGGCATACAAAAGCATCGTATTGAGGAAAAAATTAGTTGCGTAATTTCACGTTCTTGGATCAACTGTCACCAACACAGCGTACTGTGAGCGATTGTCTATGCTAAGTGTTTACGGGAAGAAAAACATCCTACAGGCACAGTGACATTTCATATTACCCGCGAAAATCACGAGGTGGGCGCTGTGTAGCTCAGCAGGAATCGCGGATGAAAATCGGCTGCCTTCAATCGCTCATATTTCTCATCCAGTCGAAGATTTAACGACTCGGTTCGCTTACTTCAAAAGCTATTCGGTTTGCTATGTTCGCGTTAGTCCAAAAATCCTAACCCTCGCTTGCTGCATTCGAGATTCTTCATCTAGCTCCACCCGCCCTCGTTTTCAACTTTATGGTTCGTTTCGCTTGCCTTACAATAAAATCCTTCGTCTTTTACTCACAATGGCACAGCTTTCAAATAGCTTCCTACCTTTAGCAAAATATCCGTTTCTAATTTATACCAACAAAAACTCTCGGTTCGCTCTCATCAGCAATAATTCTCGGCTTGGCCTCCTTCGCTAGTCAAAACTGTTCTACCTTACTTGGATGGTGTCGTATGAAACTTTTCGGTTGATACGGTGAGCTGAAAAGTACTTCAAAAAATCCAATGGAATGACGAGAAAAAATTCCTGCGTAAGAAATACCAGAGGGCACCCTCAAGTATTCGCGAGGGTGCAAAGAAAAAAAAACTTTTTTTTCGATTTGCGATGTATGCACCGCGCTTAGCTTGTTGCCCTTACCCTTCAAAAGTACTTTCAGCCCACTCCATAAGCTTCCGTTCGTGAGTTACGTTTTCAGTTTTTCAGCACCTACAGTCAAAGTCAAAAGACCATACCATACAGAAGAAGCCTGCTCAACGATGTGCTCATACCAAATCACAAAGGTCATCTGGGGTACAGCAGAATAACACCCTAAAAAACTCGAACCATCCTTCGGAAAACCATTGTATTTCAGTTTACGGTCTGCACCATCCACGAACCACTCCTTCCCACCCTTTCCCCCCCCCCCCCCCCCCCCCCCCCACAAAAAAAACACAAACCCATGACGAGAAAAAATTCCTGCGTAAGAAATACCAGAGGGCACCCTCAAGTATTCGCGAGGGTGCAAAGAAAAAAAAACTTTTTTCGATTTGCGATGTATGCACCGCGCTTAGCTTGCCCTTACCCTTCAAAAGTACTTTCAGCCCACTCCATAAGCTTCCGTTCGTGAGTTACGTTTTCAGTTTTTCAGCACCTACAGTCAAAGTCAAAAGACCATACCATACAGAAGAAGCCTGCTCAACGATGTGCTCATACCAAATCACAAAGGTCATCTGGGGTACAGCAGAATAACACCCTAAAAAACTCGAACCATCCTTCGGAAAACCATTGTATTTCAGTTTACGGTCTGCACCATCCACGAACCACTCCTTCCCACCCTTTCCCCCCCCCCCCCCCCCCCCCCCCCACAAAAAAAACACAAACCC
>JPKZ01000623.1:41185-68044 GCA_000803305.1 Toxocara canis
GCCTTCAATCGCTCATATTTCTCATCCAGTCGAAGATTTAACGACTCGGTTCGCTTACTTCAAAAGCTATTCGGTTTGCTATGTTCGCGTTAGTCCAAAAATCCTAACCCTCGCTTGCTGCATTCGAGATTCTTCATCTAGCTCCACCCGCCCTCGTTTTCAACTTTATGGTTCGTTTCGCTTGCCTTACAATAAAATCCTTCGTCTTTTACTCACAATGGCACAGCTTTCAAATAGCTTCCTACCTTTAGCAAAATATCCGTTTCTAATTTATACCAACAAAAACTCTCGGTTCGCTCTCATCAGCAATAATTCTCGGCTTGGCCTCCTTCGCTAGTCAAAACTGTTCTACCTTACTTGGATGGTGTCGTATGAAACTTTTCGGTTGATACGGTGAGCTGAAAAGTAACTTCAAAAATCCAATGGAATGACGAGAAAAAATTCCTGCGTAAGAAATACCAGAGGGCACCCTCAAGTATTCGCGAGGGTGCAAAGAAAAAAAAACTTTTTTTTCGATTTGCGATGTATGCACCGCGCTTAGCTTGTTGCCCTTACCCTTCAAAAGTACTTTCAGCCCACTCCATAAGCTTCCGTTCGTGAGTTACGTTTTCAGTTTTTCAGCACCTACAGTCAAAGTCAAAAGACCATACCATACAGAAGAAGCCTGCTCAACGATGTGCTCATACCAAATCACAAAGGTCATCTGGGGTACAGCAGAATAACACCCTAAAAAACTCGAACCATCCTTCGGAAAACCATTGTATTTCAGTTTACGGTCTGCACCATCCACGAACCACTCCTTCCACACAACAGTTTTCTTATTTCGCACAAACGCCCTGGTCAGAGGTTTTATGTTCTGTCCAGGCTCTTCGAGATCCCCGATCATGTTGCAACATAACCTGACAGTCTCTTTGGCCCGCCCTCTGTGTTGCGGACAACATCGTAAAGATGCATTTCTCAAGAAGTAACAGCTTGACGATACAATAAAAAACAGATGATTAACTCTTGAAATACACAAGGGGGAAACTAAACTGGGACTCATTCAAAACGATAACATTCTCACCGATCAAATGATGACAGATCGCATTTGCGGGGCAAGAAAGAAACGAACGCATGTGCAAAACATATTTCTGCTGAAATGCATGTAAGTATGGCACAGAAAATACTCATACATTAATACAATGAACGGAGCGCATACATTCGAAACACTCGTACTTCGCTCTTTTCCATATCGCAAAATGCTATGCGTAATCCAAATGAGCTGAAACGATTCAACAACCGTCAATTTTCTACTTACGATTCCATTCGCGGTATTTTTCAAACGGCCGAACGAACCACTCTGTTTTTGAAATCTAAGCTTTCAATCAGCGGCAAGCTAACAGCGACCAATGCCAATGCATTGTCCACGAATTACGTTTTCTGAACTATTCTAATATGATGTGGAAAGGCCCGTACCTAGGATATCATCTATCACAGGGCAATCGGTTTTAGCTGAAACGACCATAACATGGGCACAAAACATCACAATTCGAAGAAGGAATCCTTTCGTCGATAATATTCGAATCGAAAGAGTCCGATAAACACTGGAATAACTGGTGGGTTTTTGGAAGGGAATTGGCTCATTCGATGTGGATTGTCACGCATCTCCTAAACACACCTATGCTTTTTTTTGGGAGGGACTGTTAGCCAAGATGCGACTAACTTCAATTAACATCTCTTGTCCTGCCGTAAAAGAATATATGTACGAACCCCGACGTGGGTTCAATAAATTGTGCCCGTCAATAAAGCGATTACTCTTCTTCAAGTACAACTACCACTGGGATGCGTTTGAGAAAATGTTCAACGTCCCAGTAAATCAAAAGACACATCATGAGATTGACTTTCATTCACTGTCGGCTTCCATCGAACTTTTGTCGCCAAAAAGCTTTTCCCGAATCATACCAGGACTATGCAAAACTGACGCCTAAAGCTTAACTTCCAACTCCAAACAGTGACAATAAATGCGACTAAACTCACAGAACTCTCAATGATACGGATACGGAACAAATTTATGGTACGGAACAAAAAATGATACGGAACAAATTTATGGTACGGAACAAAAAATGATACGGAACAAATTTAGTAGCTTCTGCTATAACGTTCCTTACTAACTGCACTCAACGGTGCAATGTGCCACAAGTGGAAAGCTCAAAAAAAATCACTAGGCCGCACTTCCACACCCGTAAACGAACTATATTTGAATTTGCACTCTACAGAAGAACCACAGCGACTAGTGAATTTCATTTCATTACAGCAGCCTCCCCTATGAGGAAATTCAGATCTGGCACTGTGACACATGCACTCCGTTAGAAAGAAACCGAGATGGAAGTGAGGAAGGGGACGAGGTCGAGAGGAAAAAGAGAAGTGACAGGGGCGAGCTTAATGAAGAAGTTTGGGGAGAACGAGAGAAAGAGGAGCGAAAGAAGCGGAACCAGTCCAGCATATATTCAACCTCATCAAATAGTTGACGAGATGATAGTAATACGTGGTTGCATAGCAGGCCCCTTCGCGGCGATATTCTAACTTCCTACAATTAAATAAACACTTGAAATGCCATATGTAGCGTAAAGCTGAGACAGATGAATACAAAAGGGGCTGCGTGGTCTCGCAGTTGACACTCGATGAGCAAAAGAAAGACTCCACTACCCGCAAAACGCACAGTTATAGGAATGCTCTGTTCTGCAGGTCAACATCCAGCACCTTATGGAGCGACATTTCTACTCCTCGCCTTGGTTAGTTTCCCCGCGTTACGATTGTAACACAAAAAGAATTTAAACAGGAATAGCAATTTCCTTCTATCGTTGCTCAATTCTAAGCAGCAACGGTAGAAAAGGATTGCCATTCCTGTTTAACAACAGCAAAGAAGAAATCCCTTGTCCCTCTCCAGAACTTTGTCGTGATCACTCCACCCTGGATGCGAGCCTGCATTAGAAAATGCTAATTATAGCATTCAAAAGCAAAGCAATGAACGCAAACACCTCTTAGGATCAAATTCACAACACAGAAGCGGTTGAACAGACTGCGAGTACAACAAGTAAATTTGTGAACTTCAAATTGGTATGCGTTTCCCACCCACTGCCACTTAGTAACTTCCTATCAAACCAAAAACGAAAACGGCACCCATAGGATTTGTTATAAGAAAAAACCGGGTACCGTATACAGGACCTTGTAGCCCTCTTTCCAATGAAGAGGCAATGCCACCACGGGGCCATAAAAACTGATCACGTCGCAGTAAGGAAACCAAACGTAAGCTAGGAAGTGAGTATGTGCAGAGAATGGGAAAACTCAAGCGACTCGTGCAACTAGCGAAGCACTAATGTCGCTTTCCGACGCGCTCCTTGTTGCTCACTTCGATCTCTCGATGCAGTTCTGTGTGGAGCTTCTCTGCGCATTCTGAAAAAAAAAAATCAATCGAACGGTCTAACTTTTGAAAAATCAGATCTGGTATTTTACGACTGTGACAACATACCGTAGCGTCAGGGTGGGATTTGGACACTTAGGCTCATTATTAACCCAGCGGCCTTCGCTGGCACTTCAACCAGGTAAGCCAATCTGTCTTTCTCTTTCATTGGCTGAAACAAAAAAAAAAACACATCAAAATTGCTGGCCCATTCCACAAACGGTGAAAGGAATAAGGTGCGCCGTGAAAAGACGGAGTGTCATCGCCCACTTGAAAAATGCGCCAAAGAGTAGATGCACACAGTTCAACGAATCCAACACCCCACACTTTCTAATCGAAACCGACTACTGACTGTGAAGACGAGGCGACCCAAAACCTTCACGATGCTTCTGACATAAATTATCCTTAGGCACTAATGTGTCTTTTGAAAGAGGAAAGTAAGGGAGTTCAATGTCACCGTGAAACATCACAAACAGCGACGCAGCCATCGGATGAATAAAAGCCATTTTCCGAAACCTATTCAGTTTCCTTTTGATTTGGGTCCTTCAAGTGGCCGAAATGAAGTTCTCTAAAATCAGCAACGAAACAATAGGGAACGGCCGAGACAGCCTGAGAAATTCTGAGAAAGGTCTGTCGCTGATTACATACTGGAACTAAAAAATATGGGCACAGTGTTGGCATCCGTTTACCAGAAACGAGATTCAACGATTTCTTACTATTACAAATATATGTAAGCTTGTTCTCCAATTGAAGAACGAAGAATGGCGGAACAGGCGAATATCCAGCTCATAAATGGGGTCCCAAGTTATGTTCCGATTTCGTGCTTCATTCGCTTGCATTTGATGGTGGAAACGAATCTACAGAAATCGATGATACGTTACAGACATTCCGAAGAACTCCTTCAGCGAATCTCAGATCGTATATAGCCGTAACCCCTCCTCCCCCCCCCCCCCCCCCCCCCCCCTTTTTTTCCTCCCCCCCCCCCAACCGCCTCCTTTTTGCGGAGTTGACTGTGACCCCGACTATCAGCCGCATCCGTTTCGGTGCCTTAATTTCCTTTTTTCTTTTTTTTTTTTCTATTACATTAGGCTTTCCGATTTTCCCAGCTGCTGCTAAGTTAGCGCAATTTCCGACAGCGATTCCGAGTCTTCGTCTTCCCCTTCACCTCCCCCCTCCCCAGTTATTTATGTAGATGGCGGGATTGATTTGTTCCAATATTTCAAGAAATTTGAGCTAGCTGGTGCTGTCTGGCACCTCTTGATCCGTGATGGACCCAATGCGCCTTCGTCTGTTCTGATATTACAAAAAAAAAATCATTCGACTACGGCTGAATACGCATATAAGGGAAACCGCACTACACGCGCGCATATCGCAAGGAACTTAACTACTTCAGATCCTCTACTCACGGTCAGTGTTTTCATCCTTCTGCGAATTGTACCCTCTAACTCGTGTTTTAAATCTCATCCAATCCCTCCTCTGAACCATGAAAATGAATTCAGTGAAGTATCCACCGTAAAGACGAATGTAGCGGTCGCGTTGCTGTGCAGCATACTGCATTAGGTCGCTTGCGAACAATTCCATGTCGTAGTCAACCCTACTCGAGCGGTTCAACAACGCTGCCAACTGTGCCTTCGAATGGTCGCTTTCCTTCAAATCGGACACAGAGCAACATAAAGAGTAGAGAACACGGTCTCATTTAGTGCAGGCAAGATTTGGAAAGCAGCTAATTCTTAGCACACCTCTGCTAGTCAATGTACATGAAAGAGTATTGCTTTAGATGGTTGGTAAGTATCGGAAACGTTCTGCAAACAACTTTCACGATGCACACCCCGATAAACTATTTACAAGTTCTGGAAATGAAGAAACAGTGGAGTGTGCATGAGCAACTATCATGCACAGGTAAAGCGCCATGCACAAGGTTCATCTGCACACCCGGCCCCTCCCTAGTTCAGCGACCAATGTACGGCTCTCGTTGTAGCACACAACAACCCCTTACCTCTGCAGATTTTAGCAAAAATAAATACTGTACGGTTCAGAAATATGAAAACTTGTTTGTCATTTTCCCTGAGAACGGAATTGCTAGCTTGAAATACCAACCAGTAAAAAAACGCCGTCCGAACATGTCGAAGGTTTATCGCTATGGTTTCACGTAACAACCAAATAATGAGATGAAAACATTTTAAGTCTGCTGTTCTCGACAAGCCTAATCCGCAACATAACGAAAAGATTGAGGTTACTCACTTCATAGGAATTTGTCAGCTCGTCGATCGCCTTTTCCTCGGCCATTGCGATATCTTGCAGCACTTTCTGCTGGCGATATGCTGCCTCGTTCATACCCTATAAATGAAAAGTTAAGAATCACTAGAGATTGCGCAAACCTTTGAAGGTGAACGTTCAAGTATGCACCACGAAAATTTGTAATAACTGACAGTCACAGCATTGAAACATCATGCGAGATGAGTCATCGCCTCACACAAATTCTAATTTCGCCCCAAGCCTAAATAAACCTGGAAAAATGCGAACAAGACAGCGAACAGATTCCTCAAGGAGCTTACGTTACGGCTTCTAAGGATGTCCAAATCCTCGCCATCATTTCCGAGCATCAGTTCTTCATCTTCCATGGGCGTAGCCGCACCATCATCTGCGCCAAGCTCCTTTACTCTAAAACAAGTTAGTCTTCAATACAACAGAAAGCAAAAAAGAACACTTTCCTTTAAAAAAAATTCAAAGCTTTCTTCTTAGCAGGTATACAAAGGTGAAGCAAACTACCCATAATAACAATGACGAGAAGACCTCCAAAAAGGCAATAGGCACGACCGTCGCATTTCTAAAATACTCCAAACATCCACAATTTTAAATAACTAGTTTCGCAAACTGAAGGCGGAAAGCAAGCGCATGACTGCCATACTATCACCATTCGGTGGAAAGGTGAAAAATTGGGTAAGTTGCAAACACGAATACGGATGACAGTTAAAATGACACCTACCGATCGGCATAACGAAGCGTGTTGAGAGTATGCTCGCAAGAACACATCCCCGGACTGATCATGGCGATCTGAAAACTAGTCACTGATCAAATACTCCTCATCATTTCAAGCCACAGATTCCGCAAGGTTGCAAAAGTACCCGTTCACTTCGAATTACATTTTCGTGTGCAGTTGGGGGAGGAAAGGAGAAAGAACGCGACAGCGTGCACTATGGATTTGTAAAGACCAATCAAGCGACATCCATCACTGAAGTTGCCCCTTAAAGATTTTTTTGTTTTCCACAGTTCAACATTCCTGCGCCTTCGATGGACTTATTCTAGATACTAACTTTGGCTTCCAGCATTGCCTACAACAGAATTTTTGATTGTTTAGCAAAAAGCAAAATACTACCTATTCAATTCACCCATGAAAAGATACGCGTTGATCAGTCTTAAAGTGAACCGATTTCATGATCCTCTCAGCCACAGACGCTTACGCGCTCGGATAATCCCCATAAATTAAAAGCAAAATGACAAATGCTGCTAGGCTCATTATGTATCGGACTGCATGCAGCTTAACAGAAGAATGACGATCACAAAAACTTTAGCATCTGAAACATCATGCGAGATGAGTCATCGCCTCACACAAATTCTAATTTCGCCCCAAGCCTAAATAAACCTGGAAAAATGCGAACAAGACAGCGAACAGATTCCTCAAGGAGCTTACGTTACGGCTTCTAAGGATGTCCAAATCCTCGCCATCATTTCCGAGCATCAGTTCTTCATCTTCCATGGGCGTAGCCGCACCATCATCTGCGCCAAGCTCCTTTACTCTAAAACAAGTTAGTCTTCAATACAACAGAAAGCAAAAAAGAACACTTTCCTTTAAAAAAAATTCAAAGCTTTCTTCTTAGCAGGTATACAAAGGTGAAGCAAACTACCCATAATAACAATGACGAGAAGACCTCCAAAAAGGCAATAGGCACGACCGTCGCATTTCTAAAATACTCCAAACATCCACAATTTTAAATAACTAGTTTCGCAAACTGAAGGCGGAAAGCAAGCGCATGACTGCCATACTATCACCATTCGGTGGAAAGGTGAAAAATTGGGTAAGTTGCAAACACGAATACGGATGACAGTTAAAATGACACCTACCGATCGGCATAACGAAGCGTGTTGAGAGTATGCTCGCAAGAACACATCCCCGGACTGATCATGGCGATCTGAAAACTAGTCACTGATCAAATACTCCTCATCATTTCAAGCCACAGATTCCGCAAGGTTGCAAAAGTACCCGTTCACTTCGAATTACATTTTCGTGTGCAGTTGGGGGAGGAAAGGAGAAAGAACGCGACAGCGTGCACTATGGATTTGTAAAGACCAATCAAGCGACATCCATCACTGAAGTTGCCCCTTAAAGATTTTTTTGTTTTCCACAGTTCAACATTCCTGCGCCTTCGATGGACTTATTCTAGATACTAACTTTGGCTTCCAGCATTGCCTACAACAGAATTTTTGATTGTTTAGCAAAAAGCAAAATACTACCTATTCAATTCACCCATGAAAAGATACGCGTTGATCAGTCTTAAAGTGAACCGATTTCATGATCCTCTCAGCCACAGACGCTTACGCGCTCGGATAATCCCCATAAATTAAAAGCAAAATGACAAATGCTGCTAGGCTCATTATGTATCGGACTGCATGCAGCTTAACAGAAGAATGACGATCACAAAAACTTTAGCATACAACGCGAACAATGGCGTTAAAAAAAATTTTGGACGGCGATCTGGTGCCATGTGTGTTGACCCTTCCATCGCGCGCGCTTTCTTGTATAGCGCGAAAGACCAGCGCAGGAATGAATTTGACGCTGCCGTTATTACGAAAACGAATAAATTACGGTTTTGATGAATATGAACCATGACAGACCCAAAAAATTATTCTTTATGGTCACATAAAGACGGTAACTTTCATCCTTATTAACGATCGAAACCGAGTAAAGGGACCTCTCTCGAAAAAAACTGTGCAGTAAAAAATGTTGTAACGGATCGCACCCTCAATAAAACTTGACGTGAAGTATCAGATGAAACGTAATTTTCCACTGATTTCAGCAAAACATGATCTATCTCATAAAATACCGAAGATAATGAGGCACTGAAAGTGGTGCGCGCGCAAGCTTGTCTTTCAAAAGCAAAGCTCACATTTTAACACGCTTCAAACCCACCCTTCAACATCTTACGAAACACTAAGTGGCTACGTAAAGATACCCCAAAACAGTCTGAAACGATAAATAACCACTCCCCTCAAATACACTGCCACCGAAAAGACTTGAATTGCTTCTAAGCACATGCTTTTAGATGGCACCTCCTGAGGTTGCCCTGCTCGCAAAAATATGCATCCAAGCACTAAAGATGACTGACTGACTGATTATTGCACAGTGCGCCTAAAAACAAAAAATAAAATGATGCACCTATTTGATAATGCATACATTTCCAGAAAACGCAAAATCCTACCAAAGCCTATAAGCTACGTCTCAGAAATAAAGCCATAGCACTGGGACGATATAAAACACTTATTAAATGTATACAGTGAAAAGCATTCTTCCCGAGCACAGCCTTAGTGAGTAACAATAAAACTAGTGCAAGAGGTGCTCAACAATGCGTGCTTTAATTATGCCTCGGTACATCCCATACATACAGTGTTAAGAACATATGCTTACGTTCTTAACAGTGCAGCATTCAATTTCGTGAATAAAAAAGAGGTAGTTTCGCGCGCAGTGAAGACTGAGTGTGAAAACCGCAAAGCATCGCCGCAATCGCATCAGCCTATTTTCGAGTGTGCTAATCTGCTATTCAAAAGAACGCTAACGATATGGACGATGTGAACAAATCTCTAAAGGCGATATTGACAGAAAAGAAACTGTCTAAGCACACTTCTCCTACCCTGCCCCCTGCCTTGTCTTCTCTTCCGTGTTACGAAAAACAGCCACATGTAGTCTGACACAGGTAGTTTCGCGCGCAGTGAAGACTGAGTGTGAAAACCGCAAAGCATCGCCGCAATCGCATCAGCCTATTTTCGAGTGTGCTAATCTGCTATTCAAAAGAACGCTAACGATATGGACGATGTGAACAAATCTCTAAAGGCGATATTGACAGAAAAGAAACTGTCTAAGCACACTTCTCCTACCCTGCCCCCTGCCTTGTCTTCTCTTCCGTGTTACGAAAAACAGCCACATGTAGTCTGACACAAAGCTGCAGTGTGCTAGCCCATCGCGCACTCCTTTCTCGTTACAGTGGAAACGTAGAGGTCGTCAGGAACACTATGTTAGGCTTAGGTGGCATCAGATAGAATGAGACCTCCAAAGATAATAAGCGAAAACTGACCATGCACGTCTTTGCATTAGATCCAATAAAGCTATCACGAAGAACCAGAGTTAGCTTCGACGCTCGGAACGGAACGTGACTCGAATTACGACCCATTGCGCTGGAATTGGTAACTAATTGGCGCTGCTGTCTCACTCATCGCGAAAACGACTTCAAAGGACCAAAAACCGAAATCCATATATTGACATACGCCCCCACTAGAAGTGCACATTTTACGTTTTACGCCTAACCCGTGATTACGATTTACCTAACAATCCCATTCAGTTCCAAACTGAAAGCGTCCAGATTGCAGAATGCTCTGAATTAAGGTGAGATTAAGCTATACCTACACGGGTCTTACGACAGAGGGTATGACAATTTTTTTCTACAACATTTCGGCGCAGTTGGCCCAAATCTGGAGACTAAAATCATCTTAACTTCTTTTTGTATGAGATGCAAAAAACAGTTAAAGCTTTCTATCCCAAATCAAATTAACGGACAAGCATCTGAGAACTGAACCAGCGATCACCTCGTCTCCATTTAATTATGCGTCATTCCACCACGACATTCAGCATAGCAAGCAACTTCTGTGAAAACGGTGAAAATATTCTTTCGATATTTTCACCATTCTAAATGAACTCTTTCAGCAGTTCCTTTCTACCATCACCTCCCCGCGTCGCACAATCACCAATACCACCGTCCACGAAGTTTAGGAACGAAATGCGAAGTACGGAAACGAACCGGATGCATTCCTTCAATGCGAGCAGGGACTTGTTGATCTCGGCACCCTCCATGCGCGTCTGCCTGTCTGACGAGATCGTATCAACACCACGTTCGTTACCCGCAAGGTCGATCAATGAAAACTTGCCCCAGAGACGACTCTGACCACCCTTCACCGCCCTTCAATTGTGCTTACATAAATAGCTTTCAAAAAGCTCCCTTCCACTGAGCATGTTCACTGGATTGCTCGCCTGATGCCTTATGCACCGGAAAGAACACTTTACGCAGCTGGGAAGCTGAATGAAAGAAAATACGACGTATATAGATGTCCGAATAATCTGTTTTGCGAACCGTTGTTTTCCAAAAATGGCGCATTCCAGAAACGAAGAACGACTTCAAAAGCACGTTAATGGTAGGTGCGAAATACGATCCCTGATCAAGGCTAAAATGAGCCATATTTCCACAAATGCTTTAAACCAAAAAAAACCCAATCACGCTCAAGCATTCCTCTCCGGCCGGCTATCCAACATTTGCTGCGATGAACAATGTGCTGGTCTTTCTGCCCTCGGCATTCAACTTCTTAAAATTTTCACGTTCGTATTTCAGAAATGTTCCACTTCCCACACGGTGAATCACATATCAGCATGTATTCAACGCAATTCGCAAGAACCACCGCTCCCCTTCTTCAAAAAAAAAAACAGATGCCACAACAAAATTTCGTTTGGAAGCCCTCGCAAAGCCACGGATTATGCTTGCCGAATCTATTCACAATACTTTCGACGGTTTGCCAAGTGAAACTAGTAAGCAGAAGATGAATACGCACAGATACGATGTGCAAAAAGTATCTGAAAATGAAAACGTGAATAAATGAAAATACTTTTTTCTAAGAATGATCTGGAAGACAGCATGTGAACGTGAAGAATTCTGGTTGGCTGACGTGGTCCCCGCCGTTCTAATTTCGGTACCTTTTCTGATGATATCCAACACCTGCAAAACCGACCACATCATCCTCTAAAAAGCCTAATGAAAAATAAACAGCTTATTTGTATAATAGTCCCGAAAAATACGAAGAAAGGCAACAGTGAAGAGAAGCACCTTCAATGATGGGAGGACTTGCAAAGAAATCGAATGGAACATGGCAAAAAAAAAACATGGAATGTGGGAACTACACTGAATTTAACCTCAAATTACAAGCAATATCATTGGTAGCGTTACATCGTCACTGCCATACACTCACAGTCCTAAATAACACGACATGCAGAACGCAGAACTGATCCATGAGCGTAATCACAATAAAGACGTTTCATAAACGGATTCATATCACCAATTCAGTCGGTAACTGCTCATTTCTTATGTTTGTATACTTTACCACTTCACATAATCTTCACACCTTCCATTCCAATATTACAATCATGCCTGGTACGGCAAATCCTCTACCTTATTATAGACGGGATTATCTCAGAACACACCAAATAAAATTATTTTAAACGCTGTCGAACGAGAGAATTACGAAGAAGAAAAACTCCGTTCATGCTTTCAGCCTCCTGTTCCCTTGTTGCAATTTCATTTTCACGAAAGGATTCACCTCTTGCTCGTTATGGACGACCACTTCTTGCAGGCCAACGATTTGCACTTGACTTTTCGCATCCTCCAGTACCCTCAGCATTGCTTTGTTGCCAATCAAGTCAAAGACCTCAAAACAACAACAGTTCCCATATGAACAACAGTAAAGGGGGTTCATTAAAAAAAGCTATAAAAACGACAGCTCTTTCGCAATTCTGACCAATAAGCAAACCAAATTTGTTGACCAAAATATATATCCTAAAAAGCATTTCTCACCTTCCTCCTCACTTCAAGCTATATAATACTGCCTATATCACCTCGGAGAATATATTTAATCCTACTAACCTTTCTCCCAGAAAGCAGCACTCTCGTCAGTCGGAATGATACATTAACAACGTGAATTTCTCTAAGGCTTACATCGAGTTTGCAAAGAACTTTAGAATACTACCCGCGAATAATGACACGCACTTTGCATAGTTATGCTTCCACAGGTTTCCTACTGTAATGAAATGCCTGCTACGAATTAGGCTTTCCCGGGCTCACTTCCCTCTCCACCCTTTCCCCTTTTTGTTAGTCGACTGTGGGTGGCGGATAAGGCAAGAGCAGAACTAAAGAGGAGGTGATTCAAGGTAGAAAGCGGCCGATGGTCGAACCGGGGAAGATAGCACTCATGGAGGTGAAACAAGATAACATTACGCAATGATGTTATTATTTAGTAAAATTGAGAAACATGCAGAATATTCGCCAACGCGGCACATAAAGAACAGAATAAACGACTTACCTTTCCTCCATAAATTTCGAAGAAACTGCAACCGACTTGGAGATTTTCCTTTTTGTATTCTTTGTTGAGCATTTTGAAAACATCCCCCGCCGCCAACGCGTAAATACCTTTCGAACAGTCCTAAATACGGCATAAAATAAATCAACGAGCACAAGAAGCACTTTCTCAGGTTACTGTCACTTTCGTAAAACTTCTCCCAACACGTTCATAACAATATTTCAGCAGCTGCAAGAAATTTTAAAAAAAATTATTCAAGCTTCGCTACCTGAGTTTTGCCAGTGAAACTACCACCCATCGTGTGGGTTTTGCCAGAACCCGTCTGTCCATATGCAAAACACGTGGCGAAGCCCTGGGCGAAAATTGTCTTCAAGAGCGGTTGCGCGGTGAATCTGAAGTATTTCAATTAAATCAACAATTTTTTGGAAACCTATCCCACCGCCAATGCGCTGTCGATGGAAAAAAATGCCGAAGGCCATGAAGATAGCGAAAAAAAAAAAACGATAAGATGGCCTAACTAAGACAGACCTTGGCAAAAACATTACGTCAGCAAGAGCTAGGCCAACGGAAAATAAAGATGCAGCAATGAATGGACGACAGTACCCGGTTTCGCAGTCATGGACAAAGGCCGAACGGTTTTTCACAAAGAGGTACGCGTTCTGCGTAAATTGACAACCCAAAGCACTCAAAAACTTCAAATAAAAATAGTTCAAGGGTCCGACTTGTGAGACAAACGGATCGGGAAGCGTGCGAGGTGCCACGAGGCCGATACGGTAAACGTTTTCCGCAGCCCAAACGAAACCAACCCAATTAGTTTTTGAAAGAGAAATGATGAATGTTTGAATAAGCATAAATATCCTCGATCCTCGGCCAAAAACATCTGCTTCTAAGACGCACAGCAAAACGGTGCTTAGTGGAACAATTCGTTCATGGGATCACAAATTTCGTTGCTACTGCTGCCCATCTACTCTGAACTTCTGCTTTCCTTTTCCAAAAACTTTCTGTTTTCCATTCAAAAATTCTCTTTAGTAATAGATTACGATGCACCCTGCGCCCTGCAACGTTCTGCATCGTCTGATCTCATCTCATGACCTGTAAGCGCTAAATTTCCTCATCAAAGCTTTCCTGGTTCCTAAGCTGAAACCACCGGACGAACAACCAAACACACGCACACATAAAAACATATAAACACAACAGGCCCACAACACATCACAACTGCGATGAATGACACATTAAAATATTCGGACATTTCAGCTACTGATGCATAAAACCATCCAATCGAATGCTCGACATTCTAAATGTATTCTCTTTTCTCAAAATAATTTGTGCCCCTACATGAAAAGCGTAAGATCGTCGCGATGTTCTTTTTTTTTTCTTCGACAAAGTAGACATACAACCTGCAAACTATGTTCTTTGATATCGAGCAGTTCTTTCAATGCTTTGATGACTAGAAGTAAAAACGAGAAAATCAAAAACGCATTTTCTCAGCATTAGCTGTAGTCAAGGATTTGAAGGATTTCGGGTTGAGCAGATGACCACAACGCAATGTGGCCTCAACATCGGTCGAATCTTTATACGGATATATTGAGGTCTCAAGCTGTTTCACATTCCTACACCATCTCTCAGCCAATGAAAAGATCGCCAACAATTAAAGAATCCTCATTCACAACGCAGTGTGCTTCTTTCGCGACTGCTCGAAACTTTCCAGTAGCTATAGCAGGAGTAAGTGCGTTACATTATTTAAAATGAAGTAATAATAAAACAAACTCTAAATATATCCACCATAAGTCAGAACACATTAAAAATCAAGAGATCGCGTTCGCCAATTTATTAAGTTGATAAGATTTCTCGCAGAACGAAAACTGTAAAATTATGAGAAATGGCGTCACAGCTACCGCTTCTTGCTCAACATGCTGCTTACAAATTATCAATCTGGCCGCAGCGTATCATATGAAATACTTTTAAAGCCACTCCCACAAAGACATCATCTCTCAGAAACGACGCTTTTGTGACGAGTTTTCTAAAACGCGTCAGACGTGATCATTATTTCCTCTCTCATGGCGACTATCGCACTTCAACGAGGATACTGTAGTCATCATTCGCAGCCCGATTCTGAGCTAACGCCATATGTGGAAAAAAAAAAACAAAAAAGGTAAATAAGATATAACAGAAAAATTTTCATGTTATAACTGGCAAGAATAACTGCTCTCATATCTCCATTTTGGCTAACAGGACAGTATCTGCTAAGAACGTCTCCCCGAGAACGGAAACATAAAGAGGACAGTACGCGCATCCAACGTTCCTATGGCTACTTGGAGGCTTTCAATGACAATTGGGAGCTGAATCTCCGTTTTGAGTAGGTTATAGATGAAACCTCCAAGCAGCTGCAGTAGGAGCACAGTGCACGAAATTTTAAAAAAAAATAAAAAAATCAAGCCGAGCTCTGCAAGACAGCGAACGGAGAACTCCACTACCAGACAAAGAGTAGAAAAAGTTCCAAGTTCTTCTCTCCTTCCAAAGAACTCGATCTTTTCGGGAAATCCAAATTCCCCTTTCATGTACGTCTCTGTCTGTGCTCAATGTGTTTGGTAACAGACGTCAGCTACCAAGGAATGCTCAAATGAGCCACCGCGAGCATTTTAACATTTCAACAGCACTCGAATTCACCATTTTGCAATTGAAATTAGTGAAACACAGCAACGATACGACATCAATGCTGAAAATTACCATCCACCCCCTCCCCGCCTCCCAATTTCTATCCTTGTTTCCTTAGCCGAACGAAACGAACATAGGTGCACACCTGTAAACCATCTCGTTGCTACTGTTTTCATCAAACGTGTAGTCGAAACGGAACTTCTGGTTCTCCAAAAATTTAGTGAGGTCGACCTTCACTTGCGGTTGGTGGACGATGACGTGATCACGGTTCGGGATCGTTATCACCTCAAATATAAGTTGTATATAAACTCAAAAACCAATTATAGATCAAAAACCTAAGGCCAGACATCGAGAAACAATCGTTTCAAACGATAGAGAACGTCGTACTGCAGTGGCTGGGAAGCACCGATAGTAAACACTACCCCTTCTCGCCCTTCAGAAGAAGGACCTCGTGCCTATTCCCAGGCCCTCAATCTTTGGAACTAATTAATTTTGAAAAAAAAAACATTCCCAGGCCCTCAAATCTTTGGAACTAATTAGTTTAAAAAACTCCGGAATTTGTTCAGGAAGGGCGCTCGGCTCGTCTCCCGAAAAACTAAAGAAAAAGTAACAATTTCTGGACACTATTTTTCGTTCCCAACCCTGACATGCACCATGACGATGCTGCTGAGTAGCTCCTTCAACGATCTCCTCATCATATTAAATGAATGCTTGGTCCAAACTGAAATCGCAAGAAAGAATCACAGAAATGTGGGATGTGATCACCAATACATCTAGTCCAGACCCAACCATCGCACTCCCTCACTCCTCTCGCGTCAGTCGATGTTCGCTCGTGAAAGACATATAAGAACCTTGTTGACAGCATACAGTGAGCAGCCACTACTAATCTACTGAGACAGCGATTCTCAAAATTTTCACAACTTTATCTCTTTTCGAAGGTTCAAAGGTCCAAATTACTCCGAGCAATCTCTGCTGAATATCTGATGAAACCTCTGATGTGAACAGCTTCACTTTAGCCTCTGACTGTACGAGAACGAAGAAACAGGTATACATACTTCTTACAGTAAGACGAAACTAAACACCTCCTTCATGCTAGCCTTGCACGCTTGCAGTTGCAAACAATACATCGACACAACACAAAATCAGCAGATCAACCGCTCAAAACTCACAAGTGAAATACAACTCCTCATTGCGATACATACTTTGAGTACGAAAACAATAGTTCCCATGAAAAATCCAAATCTAACGACGGAAGAGTGCTCATAAAATTCGCTTACCTCAATCTCCTTCTTCATAATTTCCTTCCTGTTCAACGGCCTTTTTCTGACACAAACCGTTATACGGTTTTCAGATACCTGAATTTATCGCCTGCTGACAGCACAAATTATCAACCGAAAAAAAAAAACGAAGCAATACAAAATCATACACACCAGCCGTTCCCAAAATTTCACGAAACGCTCGGAAATCGAGAATGGATAATATCAGTAGGTTTCTACTCAACCAATCGACAAATCATGCAAAAGACGAACAAAAGACGAACATTATTTGCTAATTTCAACTTTTCGGATATTTGACCAATTTTTCCGTCTTTATATGCATACGCCAAAAACCCTGACGGAATATGAAGCGTCAATCCAGCCATCTAACTGGAAAATTTCAAGAAGGCTTTTATTTATTTATCCATTCAAACTGGAAAAACGAATATCAGACTAATCAAATTTTAGAAGATAACTCATGCGAAAATCTCCCAGGTAACCCGTTTTTCTACTTCCCGGTGGGAAAGAAGGCATCTAGCAGTGCAACAGTCATCATGACGACCATTTATGGTGGCTGCGAAAGCATACTTCGAACAATAAAAAAAAATCAAAACCAGCTAGTTTACAACTGGAATTGCACTCCTTCAACAGAACTGCACTCAGATTTGGGAGAGTGCTTGAATTTTTACCGCATGCAGCTCTCGCTTTTATTGTGCGGCGCGACGAAAAAAAATTGCAAAAGACGAACACCAAAAGCCAATCCATCAATTTCAAGATGAGGGATAGACCTTAAAACGACACGAGAATTTTACATGCAGAAACGCATTTTATGAGTGATCATGCTGAAAAAAATTTTTTCAAATGGAAATTTTGTAATTCCGACCAGGTGTTAAGAGTATGAGTACATTACTAAGCATGATTAACTGATCGCTGACATCAGAACGTAATCACCCCCCACTCCTCCTCCTCTCCCCCACCCCCCTCCACCCTCTCCGTCCACAGGAAAGAACGTGCCAGACGCTAACCACAGAACCCTATTTGCGCAGTATCTCTTACCAATTCGAGGCAAGTCGGGGGAAGTGGAGGCCAGGGAGTAGAAGGATGAGGAAGATGGAATGGGAATTGTAATAGCTGTCTTGCACCGGACCCCCTAACTTTCACTACCTCCTGTGGAATCTTGGACTTCACATAACTTGCGCGCGATCGTCATGTTTCGCGTAGTTCGCGCTGAAACCGACGTTTTTATGCAATTCGCGCAGCGTTCTTGAGCTTCGCACTGCTTGTATGAGGGTCACTAATATGCACTTCGCATGGAATTCTACGCAGTTTATGCGAGCTTTCGGCTTTATAGGGACAGCTTCCGGCCTTTCAGTCCTTCACTGCTGAGGCATATGAAACCGTTAGACACCATCTGACTAAAAAACAAAACAAAACAAAAACAAAGCAAGAAACAAGGAGTGAAGAGCACAGGACCTCTTCGCAAAATCCCGTTTGAGTGGAACCTCATGCTATTTCGTGGAAGATGAGGTGGTGCTGTGGGACAGACTTTCCGATTGTATGAAATCAGCTGGAATGATAAGTGGTGCTAAAAACTGCATTGACCGAACTATTTCCGAGTGCTCCCTCACCCGCGCCTGAAATCATAACATTGCCGAGCGACTTGTTCCACTCCTATCGCCTCAACAAGAATTCGCTTCCCAAGCAACGCCAGCAGGAGAACAGTTAAATTTTCACTTAACCTGCCATAATCTGCTTTGCCAAAGATATGTCAAAATAAAAGTACTTCACCGATTAAGAAAAATAATCTAATAACGCACATGATGATCACTGTTATTCCAACTAAGTCTTTCTTCGTCGAATGTGAAATAAAAAAGCGCTTTTTGATTTCGACGAAAACCCGCACACATCTCGACAGAAGTCAGTGGCGAACCTGATCGGTTATCTTGAGAGGGCGAAAGTCGATCATCGACTGGTACTCCCGAATCATCGTCAAAAATTGCCAGTTCGGGTTTCCCGGGTCAATGTTCTTCAGTTGCTCCTTTTGCTTCTTCACCTCTACCTGGAAGCGAACCTCACAATTTACAAATTCACAACCTCACAATTACAAAACAGTGCAAAGTGTATTTAAAAGTAGGTGGATTACAAGTTATGCAAATCGAGCATGCGAATGGGTATTAACGCTATAAACCGATTAGGAACGTTATGCCCATTTCGATGACGGGCAAGAATCCTCCTATCCTTCCTTCCTTACTATTCACTAAATGGAATCCAGTAGTGATGAAGAAGCCAGTCCCGCTCTGCATGCGTCTTGCTATCAATCCTTCAATATAGTTATAAAAACGAGTTAAAAGGTATGCTACCGATCACTAAATTCGCCACGTGAATCACCTTTACATCGCGCACACCGTTCTTTCTGCTGTCGATAGGTACCCATAGCACACTGCAGCTATTCAAATTCAGTAAGGCTAGAAAGCAACAAGCAATTTAGATTAATAACCTGATGCGCACGACGCTCCTCGCGATTGCGTTGCAGACGTTCAATCTCCTGAACGGTGGATGACTTGGCCGGTTGCATCACCACCGTTTCGTTAACTGAAACTCTTCTTCCATTCCCCATATCTTCACTCCCCGTCCGCATCTCACAACTTATAAATTAGAGGAAACAAAAAGAGAGAGCTAAAGATGCTGAAACAATTCAAGCTCCATAAAGAAATGTTAACAGTTCTTTGACTCACTAAAACAGCGTTCTTAATCTTCACTCCCCGTCCGCATCTCACAACTTATAAATTAAAGGAAACAAAAAGAGAGAGAGCTAAAGATGCTGAAACAATTCAAGCTCCATAAAGAAATGTTAACAGTTCTTTGACTCACTAAAACAGCGTTCTTTAGTCACATGTCGATGAGGCTTCAATTGTGAAATTTTTTCAACCTTTTGTACAACGCCCCACATACCTGATACGCTTTTATCTTGCTCAACCGTACTTTCATCTTCTTATGGCGCTGTCATTCCCTCACCCCATACTGCCGCCTTATCCTAGATATGCATTTGCTCGTAACGTTGGTACCTAAATTCATAAGAGCTCTTGCAAGTCAAGCACAATTACAGCGCTTTATCTGGCCAAAAATCCAAGAACATAGTACGCGGAACCCGATTCGCAGATCAGAAATTTGAATATGAGAACTTTAAATATGCCTATTAGGATTTTCCACACAATTCGAACTACAATACTAAAATTATTTCGTCCGTTTCGTTCGTCATATCTTCTTCGACTCAATACGCCTCCTTGCAAGTTAACAGTGCTCGTCACTTTTCGAGTTATTGCTGAATGCAGAAAAAAATGTGCACCTGCAGTGCCTGTGCAATCCACACATCATCACGGTTCCTTTAATTCTCTTCAGATCTCTTCCCTGCTCTCCAAGAAATATTATCCAGCGCTGAATGCTACCCTCAACTATGATTCTCTCTGTTCATCACTAAATTTGAACTGTTGGAAGAAAGAAAGTGAAAAGCTCAAATATGACATCATTTTCCTCCTGAAATCTTCCACTCTGAAAATGTGCTATGCCTATATGGAGTTCCATACTGTTTCGTCAGCAAAATTTAACTCTTCCACTACGCATTTGGTGGCTATGCCGCGCTTATAAAAGTTTACTACAGTAATTATTTTCCTTAAGTGAATTCTTTTTCTCTGAATATCACTGAAAAATGTACCGGCTCTGTGACATGAGAACATGAGACAAGCTCTCTTGGTTCGAAATGAACCGAAGGTGATGAAAATGGTTTCATTACTCTATTGACTCCAATACCTACAGCCACCGACACTGAAGAATTTGTCGTCCTTCCGCTTCCCTCGCCTTCTCAGACCCCAGAAAAAGTAAACAGTTGCCCCGAAAAACGGAAGTGCAGATGCCTGTAACCATGCCAACAACATACACATTTCCTCGATGTTGGATTGGGAGGAATCAAAAGCGAATCGCTGTGTGAGAGGTGGCATTTTTATCGGGTTCGAGACGTGCATCGCCTTAGGTGCTGCTAGCTTCGATACATTTCCCTCCGTCGAGATAACCCCCTCACCGTTCCCATTGGTGGTGAAGGCCTGTGAGCCAGCATGTGACTGTCCCATAAAAGGCCGTTGACCGTAGCCTGTAATGTATTCTCCGGCATAAAATGCAAAATGAAAGCGCAAATGAGAGGAAGTGCGCAGCCTGAAACCTCGACGCGATAAGGCTTTATCTTCGGAGGGATTTTCAACTCTGCTGAATACGTCACGTCATCTCGCTCACCTTATTTAGTTCATTAGCCCACTGAACACTCAGGCGCTCAAATGATTCAACCAGTAATACACCTCTGGGCAGAATTCTACAATAATTACAGCTATTCCTAAAGAAAACAATGCGCTCTTGTCACTGCAAGGATTCTCCAAAAACTGCAATGTGGTACACCAACCATAACCACGCTATGAAAAAAGACGATCTACGACGATGCTCTCATTAGTGCTCAGCGCAAATATGCTACCTCAGCAATTACGTGAGTGATATTGGAAGCAACCGCATCGCAAACGTATTCAACAAGCACTACAATGATATCTCAGTGATTTGGTCCTAACGGTTCCTAACGGTCACATACAGAACGACGTTCTGTTAGGTGCCACCTGCCTCCAGAACTTGCAGAACAAGCCGTTACACCGTGATATCTCTGTTACACAGCAAAAAACACTAATCAAGTGAGACTTCAGAACTCGAAATTAGCGCCCATTTCCGGTGCCTTACATGCAGTCGTCTATTTTGTGAAAACATAAGCGAGTAACAAGCTTCATATTTAAAACAAAAGCCCTTTCGCCAATACTTAGGTTGAATACCCTTAACTTGCGTTACTCATATTGAGAGATCATTTGAAAGCCTTACGTTCCCCACTAAGCGTTCAGCTATGATTTCTTTTCCAACCTACAACAACTGAGTTAACGTTTAAAACAAAAACACAGAATAAAGCAAACTTTCGCTTAAGTCCTAAGACGATCTGAAAAACTGACATATTAAATAAGTCCAAATTCTGGAATGCACATCATTTGATTTGAAGTGCCCGAATACACACTCATTCTTCCGCACCTCAATAGCTACGAATAATTTCTCCAGCTAACAACAGTGGAATTCTCCTCCTCCCACTCCCTCGTCTGATAAAGAAAGCCTGGTCACAAATATATTTTTATACGCATGTAAAGCGTCGGAAACAATGATTTTCAATGCTCTCAAACTTCTGGACCTTGCCGAGCGGGCTGCTGCTCCCCACAGGTTCTCACATGACTGCTGCACTTCAGTACGCTTATTCATCACAAACATGCCAAAAGCGATATTTTAAATAAATTCGTTTTCTGGCTCGCCGGCGAGACCAATAAAATCCTACCACTCATCCAGAACTGTGCCTCAGGTATGAAACGAGCATTTAGCCATATAGATATCAAAAATGATGACTCCGAAACATTCATGCTTCCCTTCTTCCCCCCTCCTCTCCCCATCCCCGCCCCCCTTCCTACGACATGTGGAAAAAAAGAATAACGGAAGCGCACGAAAAAGGCTCTACAGTGGAACACAAAAGCCACGAGCGGCGAATGCAACCGGAAATTTCTTACATATTTGCATTGATTAAAAAACAGATGACTCGACGCTTAGGGAATGGCACAAGGTTCCGGCGCTTAGGAGATTGGGACTCACTCGTTTTACTTCACAGCTTATTTCAGTTTGGATAAAAGCATCGCCTTTCTCCAGCATTCTGCTATTCGCATGAAAATTGGGAAACCTACATCTGCCCTCCCCTTGAGTGCCGCCCGAATTTTACATCATGCTGTGGGATTCAATGAATCGACCCCATCAGCACAACGATCGCACTCAACCCAGGTCCGTTCTGACTCATTTCATCTTTACGCACTGAAACAGGAAACACGAAATGAAATGAGGATGGCCAGTGACGAACTGCACTGGTAACACCGCCAGTGATTTTTCCACGTCAAGATTACGACCGGCGAAAAAACCATCTGTCGTTACCGTTTTCCCTTGACTCCCAGGAAAAAAAAATCAGATCTGTATTCATGAAGGCCCTCATAATCCTTAATGGCGATTTTCTCCCGGTTCGGAATGACTCCACAGCAGAATCAGAACCAGTCCGAGACTCGGAGTCGAAGGAAAGTGTCCCTGGATGTCGGGGCAGGACAGGGGTCAGAGGCACTCGAAGGTAGGAGCCGAAGAATAATTTCTGGAAGTCCTGAACCAGCTACCAGGGCCACTTGGCAATCATGAGAGAGAACAGGTGAAGCTGAAGATCAAAAAACGTGAGGGTTTATAGCAGCAGTCAGGTTATTCAGGGAGACGGAACCGAAGGAGTCACGTTTTAGAAAAATCGGAGCGGAAGCCAAGTTCTTCTGCAGAGTGTGGCTGGAACAGCAGTCACCTTGGAGGCCGAAGCCAGATCATCCCGGAGAATGAAGCTAGAATCACAGCCATAGATCCTGTTCCTCCCGCAGATAGGAGCTGGAATTAGCTTCTCCCAAGCAGAGGAGCCAAAATCAATGCTTTCACCGTAGATGGAGCTCACGGCGAAGCAAAGTCAATCTGCAAGAGCTTCATATCACTGTTGATGAGATAATGATAGCCACCAGTGTTATTGTTCGACTGACGAAGGTGTATTCCAGAAGACGTGATTCGATTCTCGTCGTTAGCAAATGTGTTTATCGACGTTGAGGGGGGAGGTGCTGCCAGAGTGGGGTTGATTGCTAGTAGAGTCTTTAAGTCGATTTCCTTTCCCTTCGTTTCACCCTGAAACATTATCAGGCAGTTCAACGAATAACCTTTTAGCTGACAGATAAATAATGTCTGCTAACATTTACCACCAGTTAGGCATATGAAATGAGCCGTAAATCAGCTGCATAACTGGCTATTCTATAGAAAAATGTCTTTCCTCTGTCTCCCATTCGAAGAGCGACCAAATGTTTTCGCCACTTGCAGCCCATTTCTGGTGCCTAGTGACTTCCAATACTGCAATGGCGGTATATAGCTGCTATACATCGGCCCACAACACTCGTCGTCCGCTAAAAGGAAGGCAATAATATAGGAAAGATGCCCATGCCCACGTTAATCTAAGAGATGAACGATGAAGAGTTTCAAAGCTCCTTATTCTCTTATGCTTCTCTTCGTCTGCTCCACTAACTGATTCATTTAGCATCGCAAACGATGAAAAAGAGGAAAATGATCAGCCGTCAAGAAATCATAAAAGAAGCCACAAACAAAGGAAGAGCAAGTAAAAAAGATAACCCATGACATCTGCTGGCACGAATGCTTCTTTGCAATTCTGCAATTACACCAACCAGATTTCAAATTGTGCATGCAACTAAAGAAACATGCGTTGAAAGCATCTGCATCTTAACCGAAGCAACTGGTCGCATCAATTTCTACTAAAAACGTTCTACCGCGTGCTCAGCGATTTGACCACCTAAGGGCAAAAACGCCTTCAGATTTGTACACTTCAAGGCATCTGTAAACGCCTGTCTATAAATAATTCTGAAAACGGTTAAAATGGTCGATATAAACGTATACGCTTGATAGGAGTCAGGCAATTTCTACACAACACGGGTCCGACTTCATGTCAGGGGTCGAATCGTCGGTTGGATGTTTTTCCAAATCGTATGTCATAAAAGTTCAACATAGTTTGGATAAAACTTGTCATTATACCTTCTTTCGCTACCACCGAAAACTCCTAGTCGGCCCTCTCGCAAAAATTTCAGGCGGTCCCAGCTGAAGCTCATTATTTAAAACGCACTTTTACAAGCATTACTAAAGGACCTTATTCGGTTATACTTCGACTTTCATTTGTACGTTTCAAACTTTAAAAAATTGAAAATTTAGTAATACGCGAACCAACGGTTGTAGCCCATCTAACTGTTAACTGAAAGACGCGTGAATTCGAAGGGGTGGCAGCAAGCAAAGTGGGAAAAGAACGGCCCAAGATATCAGCTCTTTAACAGTCCGTTTTGTGAGGTTTATGTGATTAAAATAGCAATTCTTTCGAAATACTTGAAAAAAAAGAAAGGCTTTTGACGTATACATATAAAATAAGAGCTCTTTTCCAAGTTCCAGCAAGCTTGTAAAAAAACGAAAACGATCAAAGTTTTAACAGACAAAAAAGTCACGTAAACGTCTCAAGCGATTCCTACGACTACAGCATTTCGAGCTTCGCCTGTCAGGACATGAACGCCAGCGCGGATAGCGAGGAAGCAATCCCACCTGGATGCTCAGTGAGCACCACGGTGGCGATCTCTCCTAAAGACGGAACACAAGCTGAGGCAGAAAAACTATTTTCCATTTTCATCGTTTTCGGCATTTTCTGAACGAATAAATACTTGTGATCAAAAAGCGCTAGAACTTTACAGAAGATAAAGGCGAGGAAATCTAACCTCAAACATGAAATGCCCATTTTATTATGCCGTCCATGCCTGCCTGCGGTTCATGATGCCAATCTCAGCACCTAAAGCTTGGCACCGCAAACCTTTGACTGGAAGCCCATCCTGTCCTCTATCCCCTCTCCGTTCCCCCCCCCCCCTTCCACCTTGCCTCCTAACTTGTGCTTTCTTCCTTTCTTCGTCCTTCCATGCAGGCGGTAGCCTGTGAATAAACAGTTCTCATCTCGCTATGGAAAATTTTCTTGTTCGAGCTGCTGCGTTAGTCCTCGCCTGAGGTTCCAACACAAAATAAAAACTCATTTCAAGTAATCGATGGATGAAAATTCGGAAAAACCCGTTATGCTTTCAGAAATTTCGCAAATATTAATAATGCCCGTTTTACGTTTTCCTACATTTTCCTATGACATGACAGCGCTGATGCTGAGAGTGGCCCATCCTGTCCTCCTTCCCCTCTCCGTTCCCCCCCCCTTCCACCTTGCCTCCTAACTTGTGCTTTCTTCCTTTCTTCGTCCTTCCATGCAGGCGGTAGCCTGTGAATAAACAGTTCTCATCTCGCTATGGAAAATTTTCTTGTTCGAGCTGCTGCGTTAGTCCTCGCCTGAGGTTCCAACACAAAATAAAAACTCATTTCAAGTAATCGATGGATGAAAATTCGGAAAAACCCGTTATGCTTTCAGAAATTTCGCAAATATTAATAATGCCCGTTTTACGTTTTCCTACATTTTCCTATGACATGACAGCGCTGATGCTGAGAGTGTCGCGGTAAATGATATTTAAACACAACAAAGGCACAGAACTCTATGCCAATTTCCTTAACTTGCACCTCAGTTTTTTGCAAAATGAAAAATCGTTATGCAACATATTTCAGTTCAGCAAAAAGCAAATAGTTTTGGAGTAGACCGGAGCAAAACCTCACCGACCAAATCCATCACAAGTGAGGACATAAGGGAAACCAGGTAAGAGAGTTGTCAAAAATCTGTTTGTTGTAAAAGAAATGATAATTTATGCCATCAGAATCTTAAAGCATCATCTCAGCTGGATGTCTGTTCACGCTGCACTGACAACTTCTTTCAATTTCCATTGCTGCACTTTCCCGCTGGTCCCATTGCGCGGTATTCACGAACGCTTCACTGGAGAGCTTACATGCATGACTCATCGCCCACTGAGACACAACCGCTATTTCATCACTGACATCAAAGTGTCCATTTTAGACGCATTACGCTGGAGTACATGCCAGTACTCTGTACGCTGCCTTACTGCGCTCATTCACGTTAACCACCAGATAGTTCTGTCCGACCAGGTCACGCCCATCTTACACGCGATAACAGCTGTTAGCATATTCGTGCCAATTTTCCGTCAAACCTCTATCGAACGAATTAAACAGCGCTATGGCATTCGGCCACGGATATTCATGCCGACCCAAAGCTGATCGCTCCATAATTTCTTAATATCTTTGCATGCCGACCCAATCTTAATAAAAAATCTTAATAATAAAAATAATAACATAACTTGCCATTTCAATAGACGGTCCCACTCAACATTGCATCAAGTGCGAACTTTATGCTCAGGCTGCTGGGGAAGGAGAAGGAGGAAGGGAGGAAGGGAGGGAGGAGAGGGAAGGGTTATACAAGCAAATGGGAGAACAGATATTTCGATTGTTACAATAAGTCCTCCA
>JPKZ01000623.1:68238-80082 GCA_000803305.1 Toxocara canis
GGAGACAAAATTAACACTGTATTTCTAATTACCCTCCCCCCCCCCCTTCGTTCCCTTCACCTGACCAAAGGCGATAGTCACCCACTCTCCGGCACAACTACGACTGTGAGAAGGGACGCCAGCACACTTCATTTGATATTCTCAGAGTGCACGGCGGCACACTGAGTGAAAAAATCGATCGAATGAGCCATTGAATGGCCTCCCGTTCCTATCCCGAAATGGCTGCAAAGCAACGGCCTGCCAACTGCTTCAGTCTCCTTTTTCACGGATGAGTTCCGATGCATAAACTGCTTGCCGCACAGCCTATCACCTGTTACACTCTCGCAAATGCCACTACCTCCTTTCACATTCAAAGATTTTTCCCTTTCTCTTTTCTGCCGATCTCTAGCAAGTCCGCATTTGCAAGGCACATTTTCGTGATGCCATGTTTGCGAGCATGTGGGTGGGCGTGCGTGTGGATAGGTCCGCCTGTTCGTCCGATGACTTCAACTCACGAACCACTGAAGCTAGAAACATGCAATTTGATAGCTTTAAACCGGCCCTCAGTGATCATCTAGGCTCAATTTCTATCCACAGTCATTCGACCCTGTGAAAAGTTAAGGACACTACAGGGCGTCAGAAAATCTGCATATATTTTCGAAGGGTGGCGGAAAAAAGAATTTTTAGAAGATTGTGAATGGTTGGATTTATAACACGAATTTTCATTATTTGTAAACAACTTATGAAGCCGGCTCGTTTGATGGCTGGAATCGATATAGAAAATACTCGATCCGTGGCATGCATTCGACTTGTTTTAGTTCTCTAGATTCTGTTACACTGTACTTCACTCAATGCGCTTTGTTGGTTTGCCGATTTCGCTTACCAGTCCAACCTGTTTCACAAACCGCTAACAACAAAACACTGCTTTCGTAGTTTAAATTCTTAGTGTTCTTCAACGTATGTGAACAAAACTTGCGCACACCCCCCCAATTTCGGAAATTTTTGCATACCACATTTGGCAAAATTTTACGGGCCACATTCTTGCCCATCACCATCTTCGTGCTATTAAAAACCATCAAGTTACAAAAATATCCCACGGAAAAAACTTTTAATAGCCCATACAAGATTTAAAAAAAAACTCGTTTCTGGCGATTTTTCCTGAAAATTACAAGGTGAAATACTTTTAGCACCCATCGACTTATCGGCTGCATACAGCCTCTCAAAAATCCTAAAACCTGAAAGCAACCTTTCAAGTGACGAAAGGAGATGGGAGCTACCCATCTTTGACCTTGTCTCAACTTCTACATAAATCTGCTTTCGCTCAAGGAAGCAAACGAGGACCGAACCCAAGTTCGTCACAACCGGGAAAGAGTCCCACCCACAGGCCTACTCTCTACGCTACACACTCTCCGACTAATCAATTCGTGCCAGCAGGCGTCAAACGCCTGCACGTTAGACACGACACAGAACAAGGGCAATAGAAAATACTCGATCCGTGGCATGCATTCGACTTGTTTTAGTTCTCTAGATTCTGTTACACTGTACTTCACTCAATGCGCTTTGTTGGTTTGCCGATTTCGCTTACCAGTCCAACCTGTTTCACAAACCGCTAACAACAAAACACTGCTTTCGTAGTTTAAATTCTTAGTGTTCTTCAACGTATGTGAACAAAACTTGCGCACACCCCCCCAATTTCGGAAATTTTTGCATACCACATTTGGCAAAATTTTACGGGCCACATTCTTGCCCATCACCATCTTCGTGCTATTAAAAACCATCAAGTTACAAAAATATCCCACGGAAAAAACTTTTAATAGCCCATACAAGATTTTAAAAAAAACTCGTTTCTGGCGATTTTTCCTGAAAATTACAAGGTGAAATACTTTTAGCACCCATCGACTTATCGGCTGCATACAGCCTCTCAAAAATCCTAAAACCTGAAAGCAACCTTTCAAGTGACGAAAGGAGATGGGAGCTACCCATCTTTGACCTTGTCTCAACTTCTACATAAATCTGCTTTCGCTCAAGGAAGCAAACGAGGACCGAACCCAAGTTCGTCACAACCGGGAAAGAGTCCCACCCACAGGCCTACTCTCTACGCTACACACTCTCCGACTAATCAATTCGTGCCAGCAGGCGTCAAACGCCTGCACGTTAGACACGACACAGAACAAGGGCAAGGGTGATTTTAGGAACAATATCAAAACTGCGGCTGGATTCACAGCACTGCTTCCTAACCAATATGAAATCCAACGCGACTTGTCGCAAATGTACGCAGCGTTCTTATTAACTTTGCGAGCCTAAGACTTCTCCCGAGCAGACGAACTGATCTGGGCAAATACGCATATTAGCCTGCTACGTTGAACGAGCTGTCACTTTCGAAACACAGCGCTTCCATGGTCACACCATTGAGGACCTATTGAGGTATTCAAAACCTACGGCAACCTCGACTACACTCCAGCATTAACTGTGGCGAACATAGCAGAAACGCGCACACATCCTCACATAAACGATATTTTGCAAATGCACGTTAGTCAAAACGCATAAAATTGATAGTAGCGTCATAAAAACCAGACCGCAATTGAAACTATCTGTTATAGAAGACAATAATTCGTACAAAGCCGTCCAATATCTACACTTGCTACACAAGCGCCTAACCGATTGTTTGTCTTTTCTTTTAAATTTGAAGCGTAATATCCAGGCGATGCTCTGTTGCGTCTACACTTGAGGAACTTTCGTAGTTTTCGCCACTCACACTGATCGCCATCTCAACGCTTTCGCAGTTTCAGAACTGCTTACAACAAAGCAAACGCTACCATCACTTTCACTGCTGCTTATGCATGTAGGGTTCCGGATTAAAGATTTCTGCCCGCAAAATGCATTATTATAACATAAATCGTAAATTTTAGTAACAGCCACCCATAAACTCCCTTATAAGCAATATTCGAAAAACTGCTGCCGTCAGCATGATTTGTTTCAAAACTCAAAAATAAAAAGCTAACATTTTCGAACCATTCGACCGTGACCGAAAGGGACTCCTTGCGAACTTCACTGATAACTGCGTTATGTACACGTCCATCTGAACGACGTATGTCGACATGCATGCCAACGTTCACTCGCTCCATTTCTGTTCCCTTCCACCTGAAAAAAAAAAAATCTTATATTCTAAGCAGCAAGCATTCATGAACTCAGTTCCGAAACTCCGATAGAAAAGTCTGACAAATCAATACTAAACAAGCCATTAACATTAGTCGAACTTATATACAGTACACACCGTTATCGCTAAACGAGACGAGGGCCAGAATTACTGATGCAACGAACAAGAGCAGAAATTAGGGCAAAATAAGATTACCAGAGAAAAAAGATGAACATGCAGTTTACGATTCAAGAAAGAGTTCATCTACCGATCACCTACGCTTAACGATACTTGCACTGCAAACCGCCTATCTGCCGCCCATTGCACTTGTCTGATTTCTCTAGCACAGCCTACCTCCTCAGTATCCCGTATGTGAATGCATACTCAAAAAACTCAAAAAAAAAAAACGCGATCGAGCGCCAAATTAGGCTGTTTACAGTCCCGAATGCTGTCAAGACTGGATGCCTGAATGACCTCTTGTCCATGTTTTAGCAAATGATCATGGCGTATCCTACACATGTTCGGGTCTTATTCTGCCTCTGCCGACTTTTCCATTCGCGATGAAGTTCAAATTCCCGCAGTTTCTCCACAACGATCGAAGGGAAGGCTGGTTCTTCCGCATACAATACAAGAAGCTACACAATGCGGCAGGCAAAGCGCCATAAACTTTGCACAGCACACGCACGATACTAGTTGCGCGTACGCGCCAAGGCCCTCATAAAACAGTTACCATCTTAACAACGTTCTAGGCGTATAAAACAAAAACAAACTTCTCTGGCATATTCATGCCAAGATTCTAAGCACCATCTGCAATCGGAAACTAAATAAACTATACGCGGTAGTCCGTATTAAAAGAAAAACACACTTTGTGACTTCGAATTACTATCGAAGCAAAGAAACTGCACTGTACTGCGGCATCTACCGAAATATATGCACGAAAGAAATGCGACACACAGAGATGAGCATTAGCAAGACTAAGCACATAGCAAAGCCTGCCAACAACACCAAATAAACTACCTGCACAAACATTGCCTATTTATAAGTTCACACGCTCACAGTTCACACATGCCAGTAGAAGATACCAGTCTTTCAAAGAACACACTGTCATACCTGTCCGATCACAGTTTCTTTTTTTAAACAGCTCAACTTACAACGGCAAAATATGTTGCCGTACCGATTTTCAGGTCAACCGTGGCGTAGAGATTGGTTCTAGGGGCATGCACATGTTCCCTACAACAGAGCAATAGTACAGTACGGAAACCATCATAACTGTCAGATTAACATGCAGTCTTTTAAAAACTGGAAAATTAATTGGCGAAGAACTGCAACAATGCACATATGTCCCTAGCAGTTTGGGCAGCCTATTGAATCGAATTTGGTGCTAGCAATCAACGGATGTAATGTAATGCAAACTCATGGTGAATGAATCCGCGCTACCAAAAAAAAAAAAAAGCACTTTGACCGCACTGATGTATGGATTCCTCTAGCGCACTCTTGATCGATTGTAGTGTACAAATCCTGTAAACCAACTTTCAGTGAGTGATACAAGGCCTGAAAGGTGCATAGCAACATATTTTGCCATTCTAAGTCGAGCAGTTTAAAAAACTGCATGTTGATCAAAAAGATATAAGGGCTTCTATACTGCACTATTAGTCTGTCGCTAATTATTGCTCGCCGTTCGCAATACATGCGCTCACCTCTGCAACAGTGCCAAAACATTTTTTCCGTAACATAATAAACAACGAAACGAGGAAATGTCACCTACATGTAACACCATCGAAATGCCATACTTAAGCTAACACGTGTAACAATCGAAAATGCCAATATAAAACAACGAATAGACGGTACCTTCGCAGTCGCTTGCTTCCGGGCAATTGGAAGAATCAAGGCTTTTCATCCTTTGTAGTCAAGCATTAAGGTTTTCCAAAAGACGCTTCCAGTACTTACCCCGATGCCCATCAGTAAATGAAGTGAGAGAAAAATCCGCCGTCCTCCGCTAAGTTTGTTCGACCAAAACAGGTGTAACATAACACCTCTTATCGAAGCTAAGGGGGCTTCAGTGGAAAACGAACTGCCAGAAACAATCGTAATTAAGGTTCAACGTTCGAAACTTGTTGTTTCATTCGTGTGGATTTTCTGAAAACGAAATTCCTATAATGGGGTTCCCTTCACAACACATTGCACCTTCCAAAAAGGAAACGATCATAAAAGGGCAACAAAGCGGAGAAAAGGGACCAAAATCATCCTGGATCGGTCCAAGCCCGTCCAACATGGATTATGCTGACTTACCCTACGTCACTATTTCACATCCAAAAATTGATGGGAAACGGAACGATAGCGAAGACAGAACCATGTACACAGAAAACGCGCAATAAAAAGAAACTCGAAGGTATTTAGTCAACCGATTCTTGAATGCCAAAGAAGGTCAGTTGTAACCATAACCTGACGAGACTGGCGATCCGCCAGAATCATAAGTAATTTTACACAACAAATGACTAACACTCTCGATGCCTTAAGAAACAGAAGGGTTGTCAAAGTCCGCACATCAGCTAAACGAATTCGCGTCACCAGCGTATACAAAATAATAGTGACACCAACACCAAGCGGTAAATGATCTGGTCACTATGTAAAACAAAAAGAAATGGCACGAATGCATTGTCTTAGGGCACTCTGATAAAAACATTTAGTGATGCCTGATGATATAACCTTGTTCCAAAATTTCAACACGTTAGAAATGCCTTGACGCATCTTACAAACTTCCAGCAACACATTATATCTTACCGCACCGACTTTGAGAATTTGCTGTGGCCGTCATTCTCACCTCAATCCGTTTTCTGACCACTGTAGGCTCACATATGCTCCGCAGATCCCCAACGACCGAATTTTCGCAACAGGATAACAAAGAAACCAAACGGCCTTTGAGAGATCGATTTCAACATCACTGGTAAACTCAAAAGCATGCCAACAACTGAGCATTAATGGAACGAACCGCGAACAGCCTAGACTGTTCCGTTCACAACGGGTGTGGGAAAGCAAAGTTTTGAATTTCTCAGAAACAAAATTCGAAAATATGAAAATGGAAAAAGACCGGCGAAATAGGTCCTTAATTGGCCAAATCATAACCAAGACCTTCCTTCGTAAATCGTCATAAGCAGTAAAGTCCTCCACAGCTCAAGAACAATCCTCAAAATCGGCGATCCACGAAAAAAAAAAGATAAACAGCAGGAGCAACGACAGCGGATGATCCCTCGAAGAAGAAATGAGCGAAACCACTCGAAACAGTGATATTAATAAAAGTAACACCTTTTGGATACAATCTCAATCGCAAAAAAAATAATGTCCCAATGTCCCCCTCGCCCCCTCCCAGTCCGTTCGTAGTTCAGTGATACAATGTCGTTCATTACGTTGATACGAAAAGCAGCGAAAGAACTAATGTACCAACACTCGTTCTCGACACTTCGCACACCCCCTACCACCACCCTATCACACCCAAACAATGCAGAACTCTAAACGTAACCGTCGATATTTATGCAGCGAATATGGCAGCCAACTGGACGCCGTGCGTGACATCCCACCAATGCGCGCTTTAAGATGCAGAGCGCGACGGCTTATGGCAAAATGGCCGACTGCGGGCCGATACGACGGTGTGATGGTGCGCATTGCAGTTTTCGTAACGAAGATCACTCGACCAGCATTTCTAGTATTGCAAGTTTTTCTGACTCGCATTGAAGATCGTGTGACTTACTTAAAAGTGTGAATATATTTTAGACGCGGCCTGAGTGAACTCCACAAATGCGCAGTTTTGCCCCTCCTCCACCCACCCCCAACACACCGCCACATAACCCACGCTAGCCGAAGAAGCGCAATGACTTTTTGTGATATGAGCATGCCGACGCACGACGATCGAGGAAACGCTTAGAGCGATTCGCCATTTGCTCGTAAACCGTGAACATCCTAATGCAATCAAAAACATTCATAAGTTGCAGCGCAAAAGTGAGCAAGCATGCACATTGGGCGCTTCCCATAACGTTGGCATTGTGGGACTTTCAATAATGGTAGTTCATGGAATCGATGAAGTGAAAAACACTGGTGCATGGCCGACTAGTGCAGTTGCTGGGGAAAGCGAACTGAATGCATGGTACAGTGAATAGAACAAGCGCATGTTGTTTCTTCTAGGAATGAATAAACGAATACGTGCTGTTTGTTTTATAAGTAACAAGTACGTCGTCCCAAAGTTAAACTTATTGCTGTTTCTGCCATCAGTGCTTATTATTTTATGCTCCGTCGATTTTTTTAAACCAATGGTCGTGCTCTTAAAAATGGCCGATAGGATGTAAAATTATAGGACACAACAAACGATAATGAGCCGCAATAGCAATTTCCCTAGTTTAAGAGGGAATCAGAAATGCCAAAGCTGGTCGCCAAACTGTACAGTTGAACGCTCAGTGGGAGGATGCTATGTGAGTGAAAATGAAGAGGAATTCCGAGAACTATAAGTGCAAGGTGCGATGCAGCAAGGACCTGCACACATTCGTGAGTCAAGACGAAGAAAACGCAGAGTCTCCACCTGCTAGCTTGCAACTGAATGAGCTGAAGTATATGGGTCATCGAGTGTTGTTTCGCTGCTTAGTGCAGCTATTCGCAGTGATAGACATTAATGGTGTTATTCATGGGAGTAGTGCCGTTCATTTTTTGGAGTAATACGATATGTAACTATGCCATGTTTTGAACAATCTTAACGATCTAGTACACCGTATGTGCACCAAGAGAAGGCCCTGTTTAACAGAAGCTTCACTTCAATGGACTCTCCGTTCAGTCATCCATATCAAGAACGGAGCCTCAGTAGGCCTTAAATGGTGAATTAGTTTATGGCAACAGATAAATACAACTTGATGAGCCGCAAATTAGTTGTTACTTCACTTGTAAAATGCTTTTTTGAATTGCCTTTGGAATGGTAACGCTGAGTGCCCCAGATTCCATGACAAATGTTATATATGCTATACAGCGTTTTCGTGCTCCACCCGCTGCTTTCATGCAGAACAATGAAGCGACGCCATTTCTGCAAGTACTAACCTCGGAACACGCAAATATACAACACGCGTCGGCGTGCGCGACGATCGCAGGTACCACGCAAACTCAGTAAACAGTTTCTGAAGCACATGCATCCGAAAATGCAGTAAAATTGACATCGTAACTGGTGGTTTTGTTTTGTCTCAGGTAATATACCGTCAGAAAATGTATAGGGAAAAAGTGTCGCACAAGGTTGTATTCTGGGAAATAACGGGAAGGTTGGGCAAGATAAAAATAGTAGTGTATAGTTTAGTTTCTTTCTGTGAAGTCTCACATTAGCGTAGTTATTTAAAGAACAGTGCAGCATTATAGAATGATTGAAGTTTCGAAGTACGGCAAAACCACTATGTGACTTTTCAGTTAATGTGGAAACAGCCACGGCATTCCTTTGATTCCTCGTTTTTTTTTTTTGCCGTTCCATTACCATTTATGGGGGTCGAGACAGTTTTTATTGCTCGTGTATGAAACTCCTGGTTGATTCCTCATCGGTAAAACCTGGAAAATACAGGTATCTATAGTGGCGCATTAGACCGAATCTTTCTGTGATGATGATAAATTACGTTTTTTTCTTGAACAGAAAATGCATGCAACAATTTCAACGAATCACTAGCTAAATATGTGAAACTTTTTTGCAGAGATTTCAGGAAAGCCGTGTCTGCTAAAATTCAGCAAGCTCGAAATCCATATCTACGCCGTAAGTGATATAAAAAGTCGCATTTGCACGTTAATGAGATGATTAGGGGCATTAAAAACGCAGATTTTCAGCGATTCGGAAAAAAACATCCGAATAGGTGGAAAAATCTCATAGAGTCAATCATTCCATTGGATTCACGAGGTAAACACTTTGCAAACGCAGTTTCGAGTAAAATATAGCAAACCACGAAAGCTTTTTTACGTTAACCTGGATACACAAAAATTTGACGAGAAGCTAATAAGAAATCTAGCTTCCCTCGCAAATCACCAGGGCTTGCTTTTGCAATCCTCTCCCACCGGTTTGCCATTGTTTCACTTCCCATTTCGTCTTTGAATTTATCGCCGCCTTCTTCCGGCAGTTTTCGAGAATTGTTTTCACCCTTTGGGCTTTCAAGGGCCATCTTCTGAAGTTTATCATCTAGACGGGATGGTGATATTTGCCACCTTTTCCGGAAAGTTAAGTATGCTACCAGGCCTGGTTATTACGACCTTTCCTCACCTCACCCCCCCCGGCCCCCCTTGCCTCCCGATCGTCGTCTGCTGAAGCCGAAAAAGGCGTTTTGTGGGTTCCTCGATTCCTTTTGTAATGTAGTTCATCGAATTCCACGTTCGGAGCCCTGAGAATTGCGTAATTATTCGCCCATGGATTGCTTACAAACCAGTTTTCAGCTCTGCTGATGGAGAGTAAGTCAAAAACTTCCACTAGAAGAACATAAAATATTGCAAATAGAGCAGTCCAAACGACCGAACAAGAAATAGAGCATTCCTTTCAAAAAACGATGCCATTTGTTTTAAACTTATTCAATGTGAAGTGACAAAATGGCATAATTTCACTTGGGAAAATGGTAATTTAGAACGTTTTGAAGTTTGGCCCAGTAGAAAAGAGAATGACTGGAAGTCATTGGACAGTGAAAACTGCATGAGAGTCATGTGGTTGCGGGTATAAACGATTTGGGATTTTTGACGTGAAAAGGCTTACTGTAATTCTAAATACTGTAGCTAGGTGGTGTTGGCATCGTCTAGGCGCTACAGTGCTTACCTCAAGTGAACGAGTGGTCTTTCGCAATATTTTTTGTCCCCAGACAAACATTTCATCAAGCTGTGCTAGCGTTAAAGCATTGAGGCTTTTCCGTTTGTTTGATACTGCTTCATTACGAAAGCCGAGAGTTTCTGTGAAAGAGCCGAGCAATGGCCTCACATAAGTTTTGTACTCCAACTCAGGTTCCGACTTTCGAACTATTGAAACATTCCACAATGTGGTTTGCAAAAGCATATATATTCTTTTCGGAGATCAAAATACGGAATCGCGGATTTCATCCTTGCAATTCATCTTAGAACTGTCACTATTGAGCCCGAATGAGGTAATATGTGTTTTGGAACAGAGGAAACCTGGAAGGGAATTGCAAAAGACAAAAGAGATATAGAAAAAAAGCCGTAAATTTTGTAGTACATGCCCTTAAATATATTGTTTTATCGTTAATAGTGGCTGCAACATTCAAAAATGTGCGCATAATTAATGAATTCGATTCTAACGATCCTATTAATTAGGTGTGTTCTTTGATTATTGCAGTTCACAATCGAACCGTTAATGCCAACACCAAAAACGTGATGATAATGTGATACGATGAGAACCAACAAATAAATTTACGTACGCTACTTGTTGTTTTGTTTTCAATTAGTCGCTTGTTTTGGAGCTAGCGGCGAATCGGGGAAGCGAGATCTTATTAATTAGGCGTATATTTTTGGTGTTGTGGTCTAGATTCATCGTGTTATATTTATTACTTCGCACACAAATCCGTGTGTGTCATCAATTTTATGTGTCACAATTGTGTCACAATTCAATATCAAATTCGTACTATTCATTCACAATTTAACGACAAAAAGATGCATCTATTTCCATATTGAGTGCCGTAGATGCCCTAGGCGCAGATGGCGCTAAAATTAACTAGTTGCTGCATACATTCTTTACCGCACCTATGGAATACGAAGTCATATTTCTTGAAGATGTGCCGAACGACAATAATGATATGAGGCATATGATCGTTCAGATTTTATTTTTCATACTCTTACTCGTGAATTTTCTTCTCATATTCCATTTTTTTAAAATGTTATTGTTTCTTTCGAGTAGTTTCTTTCGCAAACAAGTCTTAATAAACGGCTTTCCGCATGCGTTCTTTATTTTATTCTTTGTTCTTTTTGAATATTTGCGTTGCGCCATTTAATAGTGGATACTGCTTGTTGAGATCGTGATTATGCCCAAAATGTTACTGAATCAAAAAGAAATCAATGCGAGTTCAGTGGATCATCGGTTGGCGATGAATAGTACCTAATAATGACGTTGATCATGGTTGTATAAATGCGATCAGTTATTTATAGGTGAGCAATTCAGTTTGTTCACAAAACTTTGCTTGCCACATAATGTAATTTATGGCCAAACCGCACATAACATTCAATTACTTAGCATGTCTCCTTATGAGAGCTGCAGTCGGAGTGGCACTATTCACGTATTGCAAACTTTTGCTCGTTGTTTTGATCTCGATACGTCCCACTTGCTGCGCTATTTTGCTCTATTTAAATAACTTTCCCTCGTATAAAAGTGTTATTTGCTGTCAGTTTTGCATCCGTCCTGATCCTTACTGGTTTCAAATTGTGATGTGTCTTCTCTTTTCAGTTCTTTTTCTTTTCATTTTTCACTCCACCAGTCTTTGAAGAAAATGTTCCTCGTCGCTAACTGCACAAATTTCTGCTCGAACTTCACTCCATCTCTTCAGTTTCAATCAGAACTCAAAAATTAACAGATTAGGTAACCGACTTAACTACTTTCAATTTCTAGCACACCTGTATTCGCCGCACTGTCAGGAACACCATCATTGCGCTGCTGTGGTTATGTGACGATCCCAAACTTAATTGGCGCACACCCATCTTCACAGGCTATGCGAGCGTTCCTCTTTCTCCTTCGCTCACCC
>JPKZ01000623.1:94101-117945 GCA_000803305.1 Toxocara canis
AAAGCGGCTGCTGTGAGGCGTGCCGTTGAGAAGCGTCATTTCTGGGCATATTATCACTTCTAATCTTCCTCTTCTTTAACGACGTCATTTTTTGCCATATTATCACTTCAAATCTGTCTCTATTTTGCACTCTCTCTCTCCCCTCCCTCCGTCCCCTCCCTAGCGCAAATACCCACTGCGTTAAAATCATGCACTGTGCGGTGTTTTCTGCATCGATCACCATCTCGACAACGTAGACCACTGGAGAGCACTGGATCACTACGGTGGCCGTGTGCCATCCTACAGGGTTTTTAAAGAATTGTTCATCGTATTATAATGCCAATTTCTCAGCTTATTTGTTATGCTTCCAAGTAATGAATGGTTCAGCATTGTGCCAATGGAATCCGAATGGTGCAGAATTTTGCTGTAAGACTGATTCTGAAGCGCACCTTCAGTGATCGACAAAAACACAAAAGCGAATAATCGTGGCGGTGTTGTCGATTGAAACTAGAAGTGCTAGGTTGCCTATTGCAACTAAACAGTTAGGACGCTCTAAAACAGCAGTGGTCAGTTGTTTAGCAATAATAGGCACCTGCCGCTCGTAGGGCGAAGTATATTAACATTCGGAAAAGCTTTTTCGTTGATAGACGCAACGTTATCCGCGCATTTTGAATTTACGCTTTTGCCAAATGAGTGGTAATTTATATTTTTTCCACTTGTTTGGTAAAGACTATCTATAGCAAACAAGTGGTAAAGATGCTCTTTCCAAGTTGAAGGGTTTGACAGTCTCGAATGGGAGAAATTGCTTGTTACATCAAACTCTGCAAGTGCAAGCTATGGCTGCCAGTCATTGCAGTTAACTCACAACTAAACTTCGTTCCCTTAAATACGTTGTTTATTAAGGTAAAATTTAAGTTCATACCATTGATAATACATAAGGAGCGGCCGATGAGTCCTCTGATCCACTTTATACTATGGGCCATGAGACGGTTGCTAGCATCAGGTAGGTCATAAGGGGCTATAAAGGTCATCTCAATTTCACTTGCAGTTCCTTAAAGAAATGGCATTGCTTGCTTCATAACAAATATTCAGTGTATTCGCAATTCTTTTTGGTTGGAGTAGACAAAGAAGTCGACACGCATTGCAGAGATGCACTTAACTTACGACCTCATTTGCGTAGTGTGCAGTAGAAGTCGACACTTTCGCCTGGTTGTCATTCGAAAGAAATTGTTTTTGAAATTTTTTTCATAATGACAACATTTGGAACCGTGCGAAGAAATTAATTTAAAAAATAAAAGGCACTTGTTTTAGAGCAATCTATCATCACATATGAGTTATGAGTCGTTATTTTGCTTATGTTGTTTTGCACGTCAATTTCGAGAATGAACTGCTTTTCCTGCGGCTTGTTCGACTGATATCATGTTTTAATTTAAAAAATTCGAAAAATTTACGAACTGGTCAACAAGGAACTGCTGCGATTTCTTGCGTATGGTTGGAAAATGCTGAAATTTTAAAGTTTAATCGTTTGAATGATAATTTCCAAAAGTTAAAAATTCCCATTATTTGAAAACCAGTGGGAACTACCCTTTATTTTTCTCGACAAGATTTTGAAACGTAGCTTTTTCAGAACGGTTTCTGATGTAAATTACGAATTTAAAGACCATCCTTAGCTCTAGCGCGCCTAGTTCCTGCGAAATGTTATGAAAAGCTTCGAAAAGTCCAATACGCATATGTGAAAGACCATCGCTTTTTTTGTAGATGTCTCGATTATCAACAAATTGAGAACCTAATGGAATTTTCGTGAAGAGCTAATGAACTGATTAGTTGAAAACAAACGTGTGCTCAGATCCTGAAGCAAAATTCAAGAAGAATTGCATGCTTTATGAACAAAGTTGAAATTGACCACCTTTCGCGGTTCGATTAGTCATCAAGCGGTTTGTTTGATTGCACGCTCTGAATTAGTCAATTGTTTCACAGCGTTCAAAATTACAGGAGAAGAATGCAGGTTGAATTAGTGCATCTCCGGGTATAAGTTCCCAAACTGGAGAACCAAAGAGAATTGGCGGCGAGAAAATATGGGCTAAAATTCAACGGACTGCAAAGAAAGAGAAGCAAGATTGCACTGCTCTCCGAGGAAGCGCAAATTCGAACTCAGTGAGTGAGGAGCTATAAACGTGAAAAGGAGAGCAAAAGGCTGCTCAACCTGAAAAGGCGGCACAAACTGGCCATATCTGTACAAACAGGACACAGAAATTCTCGGCCAAGAAATCAACGAGAGAATTATGGAGTAGGTTAAGAAAGATTAATTCCACCAACAAAAGGCATTGCCATGGGAGTAACCGAGAAAGAGTAGAAATCAAAGAATAAGTGAAAACAAGACGCTGGCCCAAGCGCGATCGCAACCGGTGGTGTTGTCTCCAAGCACAGAGAGACACGGCGAAAACTATGGAAACGGACCACGGGAAATGAAAATAAAAGAGAGAGTGGAGAAACTTCGAAATCACTCAATGAGCTCAATTGCAAGCGGTGTTTTAAAAAAGAGAAGCTATTTAAGAAAGGACTGCACTCCAGCATGATTGCAGGATGACCGCCAACTAAGGCAGAAATACTACCGAGACAGCGAGGCGGTAAGTCGGGAAGTTCACGTCGAAATCATCATACTTAAAACGCTGCTATTGTGGATGCAAAATAGCGCAAGTAGCAACCTGACAATTCGAAAATCAGACTGACCATCAAGCCAACAATTATGATGGCCGAAGGAAGTTTTTGCTACCGAACTTGTACGTTCATCGTTAATAACCGCAATTAATTTCGCTGAAATGAAAAATTCATTATGACAATTTTAATTTCCCTGCATGTCGAATACTTCGATGGAAATCGGAAAAAGAAGAAAGCATTCGTCTGGATTTCGAGTACTTCGAATAGCGTCCTCGAGATAAGAATGAGAGCAGCTACGCATCAAATTTTTGATTTTGTCGCCAACAGACTTCGATAATTCCAACCGAAACCTCGATCACGAGTCGATGCGGTGCTCATGAGTAGGGGAATAATTATACAGTATCTGTGAAACTGCAGCCCGTTCATTCATTGTGAGTGAGGTAAACTACGTTGTCGTTTGGACCAAGCTTACAAATAACATGCAGAAATGAAAGCATAAAATTTGGAAAATAGGCGCTGCAAAACCGTAAGATGCTCGATGTTTGTTTTGCAATTGGAGAGGAAGAATGAACCGCGAGCTTCTGGGACGAGTTGGCATTTAGCGACCGTGATGCTGATCGGATTAAAATAAACGAAATTCAGTCATCCGTTCTTTGAAAGGAAGCTAGCACCTACCAGTCGCGAAACTCATCAAAATTTACATACGAAGGATGGAAGAGAAACTTCGACGAGAAAAACTGCAGCAATTTTAGAGATTAGTTGCAACTAAACAAAAATACAGCCATCGGTGGGTTCACTAACAAACTCGAAAACTGTTTCGGCAAAACTGCTCCTTTCACAACCGTGCAAGGGATCGGTACGTGTGATGTCACCGTATATGCCCAGTAAGTTGAAAACTGGATCCAAATGAGAAACGGACTTCGCATACTTTAAAAGATCCATCGGCTCGATATGAACATAGCGGCAGGATATAAATGCGCTCGCAGCTTCACAGAATCCTTGACGACGGAAAAGCAGACGGACTTTCTTTGAGGAGAACTTGTGAAATGTGGGAAACGGAGGTGGAAAAAATGGCCGCTGTAAAAAGAAATGGTCGGATCGAAGAAAAAAAAGGGAACTGTAAAACTGATGCCGAAAAGACGAACGAAGATTTGAGCAGGCCTTCGTTGAACTGCAGATTTGGCGCAATAACAGACCAAAAACGCCGAGCAGTAATGTCCAGTTACACGTAATCGACACTCCAGCCATACACAAATGGCTCTCGAAATGAGCGGCAATGAAAAGCATCAGGACCTGATGGGACCACTTATCAGATGTTAAAAATGGGCCGACATAAGGCAGTTCTACTTTTCAAGCGGCCAGAACATAGCGGCAGGATATAAATGCGCTCGCAGCTTCACAGAATCCTTGACGACGGAAAAGCAGACGGACTTTCTTTGAGGAGAACTTGTGAAATGTGGGAAACGGAGGTGGAAAAAATGGCCGCTGTAAAAAGAATTGGTCGGATCGAAGAAAAAAAAAGGGAACTGTAAAACTGATGCAGAAAAGACGAACGAAGATTTGAGCAGGCCTTCGTTGAACTGCAGATTTGGCGCAATAACAGACCAAAAACGCCGAGCAGTAATGTCCAGTTACACGTAATCGACACTCCAGCCATACACAAATGGCTCTCGAAATGAGCGGCAATGAAAAGCATCAGGACCTGATGGGACCACTTATCAGATGTTAAAAATGGGCCGACATAAGGCAGTTCTACTTTTCAAGCGGCCATACAGCAAACTTATAGAAACACAAAGATTTTCGAAAGGCTTTAAACTGGCCGAAATAATGCGAATACATGAGGGAAAAGGTGGTGAAGCTGATGCAAAAAAAAGAAACTGCCTCTGAATCATCCTCTTGTCAAACGTAAGAAAAGTGCTGTGGAACTATTCGGAAAACATCTAAACTCCACATATGAGGATGCGTGCTGAGCTGTCAGCATGCGTTCCGCAGAAATCATTCGAAGACCGCTGCGCTTTTTGCAATCATCGACGAACTCTGTGGGATGATGCATCCTAAGTAGACTGCGATCACCACACGAGTCGATACAAGTAAGGCTGATGAGTAAAGAGATTGACATCTCGCTATCGCTTTCCTTCAATACTCGAAGACCGCTGCGCTTTTTGCAATCATCGACGAACTCTGTGGGATGATGCATCCTAAGTAGACTGCGATCACCACACGAGTCGATACAAGTAAGGCTGATGAGTAAAGAGATTGACATCTCGCTATCGCTTTCCTTCAATACAACGTGAATCTCAGCTCAAACATCACCAGCCTCCTCATCGCACTGTTGATTTTTTGGCGATGCTAAATGCAAATGGTCTCAAAGTGTAATTTATCCGCCAAAAAAATATCTCGGAATGCAAGAAACTGTTTTATCTAGAAAAACATTTGAAGTTCTCTTTGTAGACTTATGTGCCGGTCAATTTAGCAGTAGGCTTTTGCTTTTTGCTAACGAATTACAATTTTTTAGATATAACTAGCTGGAACAGGTTCGGTCAGTAGTAGGTGACGTATGTCGAGATATAGAGGTTCTAAAGAAAAGGCTGTCGGAATTTGGATTTAAAAGAAATGACAATAAAGAGAACTGTGAGAACGTGACTCGGAACTCAAAGGCAGCTGCCAAAAACGAGGAAGCTGCTCGAAGAGAATAGGTATAGGTTGAGAGAGCATATGAGTTAAGCATGGGGTCAAATGAGGGAATACTTGTTAACAAAAATAGCAGCATCGAAGAGCATTATTTAAATATAGCAAAAATTGCACTAATGTATTGACATATTTGGTTAGTTCCTCTCAAATCATTGCGTCTTAAAAATGATTTAGTCATTTGTTCTGTGCAGAATAACATATGCCTTAATCGGCATATTCGTAGCTAGTGAGAGAACGATGCGTATGAATGAGAGAGTCACTTATTTTTGTACGCTCACAAAACAGCTGATCCGAGCTCAGTCACCTTATGAACCGCGAATTCTTATCTATTGTTACAAACGTGGTAAAAAAAAAACAGCTTTTAGCTGAATGATCTACTAAAAGAATGCGAACAGAGCAATTCGAGCAACAAGTTCTGTAAGTATGAAATTAAATCTGTTGCAATGAGCGTCCGTTCAAAACACGGGCATCAATCAAACTAAACAAAGGGCAACTCAAAAACGAAAAATTCCGAGGAAGATGAACAAAGCAAATCTGCTTTACCTGTTGATGTTATAGTTTGAGCGGTGGTTCGAAACCTGCGTAATGTAACCAGTGCGGGAAAGAGGTGTGGGGGGAGGGGAAGGAGAGTGGGAAGAGAGCAACTACCAAAGTTACGATAAACTCTTGCTCTTGCAAATGCCCGTTTCAAGAACTTGGCACTCTATCTCTATCCACAGATGGCGGGTAATCATTAGATGAGATGCCGACTACGTTTATCTTTAACATCATTATTATTACAAGAGTCAGTCGTGCTAGAGTAGAACATACCTCATATTCGTTTGCGATCTGCGCCGAAAATTGATCTAAAAAAACTGAGTGCCAACGTTTATGAACCGATGGTGATGCAGCTTCTGTTGGCTTGGAAAAGACATAAATTTTCAAGATTCTCGAAGAGATATTCGGTTTCGAGAAAATTTATTCGTGTGGTCAGTCATTTTCGGATACCGATTTCAAGATTCCTTCAGGCTTCCTTTTCTCGGCAAATTCTGCGAGTCGATGAAAAAGCTATGAGCTTTCGGGTGACATCAGACTCTTGAATTTTAAGATTTTCTTGCAGGAAAATTTTGTTAAAAAAGAGGGAAAAAATTACATTTTCGGATTTATCAACGTATGATGTTTGTTTTAATCGCTTTCTGGAATATCGTTTCTCTGCTTCTAATTCAAGGACTGAGAGTAGTAGAGTCGACGCTGAGTGGTTGTCCAATAAAATTCACATCGGAATCCAGCTGATGAGTCAAACAACTTTTTGTCTAGCTCATCAACTTCGACCTGTCAAGCAGTTGTATGTGTAGAAATACCTTGGGTTAAATTGCGAATACATATACTTGAACTGACAATTACGCTAGGCCATCAATTTAGCTGTATTTTTCACCAATTTCAGTTCGCAACAGAAGTCAGGTGTTCAATGTTCGTCTTAAGGGGATTGAGCCAGGTGGCTGGATTCCCCTAGATTGGGTGTAATGAGGCATCGTCATATTTTCCAATCATCATATTTTCAATATAATTTCCTGTTTTCAGGTGTACTGTGGTCTAATGATAGAGTGTTAGATAAGTTTTTTGAAATCCTCCTCTTCAGCGCGTGTGCATAGTACTTTCGATCGAAGAAGCGTTACTGAAACATTCACAACTAACGATTTCAAAAATTTACGTACGATTAATGTTTAACGTTAAATATAAGTTTTGGCTGATTCAAAATGTAAGATGCATGTTACTGGCCAGCTTTCAAATAGCTCACTAGTGGAAGACTGACAGCGCAAGTAGAAAGTCCGGAAAGTCGCATTTTCGCTCATCGCTTTCCAGTTGCGTTTCCAATTACCTTCAAAAAGAATCTTCAGCGTTCCAAAATTAGAGGGCGAATGCGGGGGAGGGGAGAGTGCGCGAACCCTCGACGTGCTTTCTGAAACTTTTAAATCCTCGATTTTTGAAGCTTCTAGTCGCGCCTCTCAAAAATACGAGAAACTCGGGGACGTTAGTACCCTGTGCACTATTTTTGCTGTATATTTACGTTCCACTTCTTTGCTTTATATAGAGAACTGAATTTAAGAAAAAACGGAAAAATCCGTCAAAATGCTTAGAACTCTACACGTGTCCTCCCTCCTCTTCCTTCGGGCAAAAAAATCGCTTAACACGCTTTATCTCCAGGTACTGTCGGTTCATTGTGCAAAATTCTTCCATCTCAATCAGCTATTTGACGTTGGCCTGCGTCTGGTAAGTTGTTCAAGGTACTCGGCGTGCATGATGATGGCCTATGGGTGGGCGCGCTACGTTTTGCTATTTGTTGGTCTCTTGCGGCGTTTTGTTTGATGAGCACGTCGTGATGCAATGCACTGCTTAGTTGGTGGTGCAGTGCTCATATGTTGTTCCGTTGTGCGGTGATGTGCAGTCGTTGTTGAGTGTTCGTTGACGACCATTTTGTAACTCCTCAAGCGGCTATAAACTTTTTAAATGTCGCTACAAAGCAGCTGTGAAAACTAGCCTACCATAAAACATACCCCCACTAACATCATCCAGTTTCGTGCGGGGGTGTCCGCTTAGCATTGTCGATGGCCGATCTTCTTATTCGAACGAAGATAATGTGTTTTGAAAAGATTACAAAAGAGCGTTGTTCCGAGTAATAACATACCGTTGTTAAGAACAGACGTTTCAATTAGGCGGTATTGAAATGCAAGTAACCGTTTGCAAGAATTCGTGTCAATAATATTTTTTCTGCAAGTAGGTAAAGACACCCACAATGCGCAAGGTTGAATTTTCTGGCTGATTTATTCATTTATTTTTAAAAAAATTTGCGATATGGTTTTCACGTAGCTAATAATAGAACTTAATTGTGTTATGCAATAAAACTTAACGCGTATGGCTGCTGGTGAGCGCAATAAATTGCAGTATTGTGCTTGCAAATTGGATTTCGTCCTGTCGCTGTCGACGTTTACTCTCGACTTCATGTGTACACTATCCGTGCAGCTTACAGCCGTCAAAGTGTGCAAATTACGGTGCGAGTGATCCGAATAAACGATCCAATCAAGTGCAGTGTCATTTTTAACTTATTCCATCTGCTGTCTCAAGCGGACAATATTTCGATCGTTTCAAATCACGATTGCATTTGCACTTTGATCGGCTCCAGGTGTGATCATCGGTGATTGCTGATCGTCCGAAATGGCGTAAGTAGATGAATTTTTCACTTCATATGTCGTCGATGACAATGTCATTACATTTCTAAAGAGCGAGCAAATTCTTACAAATGATAAGTTGAAAAAAATTTCACGCGGTTTTCCATCAAAAAAAAGAGAGAAGTTCACACAGTTAAACACCAGCTATTATTGATTGGAGGAGGAACCTCTTAAGGAAATTCGATCGCATGAGTGGTGCTTTAACGGCGCATTACGTTTGATAAGGATGCACATTGCGATCGCTCTTTATGGCAACACAAATATCACAAAAGAAAATTGTTTCATTGTCAGGTAGGAAGCACACGTTTCAAGGTGACAACTGTTGTGTTCCGATGCGGCACGCAGCAAACGGAGCGAATGTCTCTCCAAAAAAAAACAAAACAGTCGTTGTGTCCAGAACTCCATGTATCTTTTAAAAGACAGACACGGTGTCGTCACTATGTTATAGTCTTTTATATATTTTGCGACCGGTAGCACAACTAGGGAAACTGGGGATGCTGAACGGTCTTCCAAACACTAGCCGCTTGGTCCTTCGTTCGCCGACTGGCCGAGAATATTTTCAAAAATCACTCGACGCATCGACAGAGAAATTGATTTTGGCGCACTAGTGCGCATCATAGTTTATGGTGAATCTCGTTGGCGAGGATTTCGTTTGATTAGGCATATTATGGCCCCTTCTAAACTTCAACCCGCTAAACGTTCAGCAGCGTGAAGTGAGCGCAATTGTGAAATGTGTTGATTTTAGCAGTTGGAAATAGCACGAAATTGCAAACATGATTAGCATGGAAGTGGCGCGTTGATATTGACGACACTGATGATGAACTGACTAGTAAGAGCGTTTCTTCACATGCGTACCCTCACAAACGGACCACTTGGCTGAAGACAAGCCGAATTATTTTGGACATAGTCGGGTTTCACCTAAAACGATTCGTTGATAAGAACGAAGCGACAGTTTTTAAGCGTCTTCTTACACCATCACAGGTAGCGCCGTTCGCCGGCTGTCATCATTTATGCGCGAGATTTTTCTTGAACAGTTCGTAGGAGCATCTATGCACATTTATAATAAATCTTCTTCGCCCTTGTTGAGAAGTTTCCGTCGGAAAGTGCTTCTTCTTCGTAGTTAATACTTCATCAACAAATGCGATAAAGCTGTCCAAATAATTGATGGATCCCGCGCACATCTACTTCTTCTACTTGCTTGCACGAAATCAGAATGCAAATGTCAGATTACACAGAAATGACCATCGATCTTCCTTTGTTTCGTATACTTGTCGATGCTTTTTATGTTGCCGCTCTTACAAGATTCGTGGCCGTCACGGAGCGGCAACCACTACGCTTAAAGAAATATTGCACAGGGGTCGAGTTTTGGCACAAAGAAGGAGTTTATATGGAGCAACAACGGTAATTTACTGAAAGGCAGGATTCCGTTTAAGGCACCTAAAATTTCATAACCACTGTTGTGAGCGTTAGCTAACCAAACAATTCAGCAAGAAATTTTATGACATTTTACAACTTTTTCAAAGAAGTCCAATTCATTGTCCATTCGTACAAACGAATACTACAATAATTCAAAAAGTTGCCATTATGAAGGCAAAGTGTGAGCTGGATAGAAATTAAGAAAGAATAACCGTAACTGTCAGGCACAAACGCACACTGCAAATTACCGTTTTCAAATGCTAAGCGCTAGCTTCCCAAAATGTTGATTCGCTGCGCGATCCGCGTTCATATTCATTAAAACTGTTTTTAATTTTGCTAGGAAATTTTTTAATTAAAACGATCATGTGTCAAACAGAGCTGTGCAAGCCCTTTTTTTAAATCAAATCGACGAGTTCACTCATTCGGAGGGAATTTCTCTCCCAAAAAAAAAACAAAACAGTCGTTGTGTCCAGAACTCCATGTATCTTTTAAAAGACAGACACGGTGTCGTCACTATGTTATAGTCTTTTATATATTTTGCGACCGGTAGCACAACTAGGGAAACTGGGGATGCTGAACGGTCTTCCAAACACTAGCCGCTTGGTCCTTCGTTCGCCGACTGGCCGAGAATATTTTCAAAAATCACTCGACGCATCGACAGAGAAATTGATTTTGGCGCACTAGTGCGCATCATAGTTTATGGTGAATCTCGTTGGCGAGGATTTCGTTTGATTAGGCATATTATGGCCCCTTCTAAACTTCAACCCGCTAAACGTTCAGCAGCGTGAAGTGAGCGCAATTGTGAAATGTGTTGATTTTAGCAGTTGGAAATAGCACGAAATTGCAAACATGATTAGCATGGAAGTGGCGCGTTGATATTGACGACACTGATGATGAACTGACTAGTAAGAGCGTTTCTTCACATGCGTACCCTCACAAACGGACCACTTGGCTGAAGACAAGCCGAATTATTTTGGACATAGTCGGGTTTCACCTAAAACGATTCGTTGATAAGAACGAAGCGACAGTTTTTAAGCGTCTTCTTACACCATCACAGGTAGCGCCGTTCGCCGGCTGTCATCATTTATGCGCGAGATTTTTCTTGAACAGTTCGTAGGAGCATCTATGCACATTTATAATAAATCTTCTTCGCCCTTGTTGAGAAGTTTCCGTCGGAAAGTGCTTCTTCTTCGTAGTTAATACTTCATCAACAAATGCGATAAAGCTGTCCAAATAATTGATGGATCCCGCGCACATCTACTTCTTCTACTTGCTTGCACGAAATCAGAATGCAAATGTCAGATTACACAGAAATGACCATCGATCTTCCTTTGTTTCGTATACTTGTCGATGCTTTTTATGTTGCCGCTCTTACAAGATTCGTGGCCGTCACGGAGCGGCAACCACTACGCTTAAAGAAATATTGCACAGGGGTCGAGTTTTGGCACAAAGAAGGAGTTTATATGGAGCAACAACGGTAATTTACTGAAAGGCAGGATTCCGTTTAAGGCACCTAAAATTTCATAACCACTGTTGTGAGCGTTAGCTAACCAAACAATTCAGCAAGAAATTTTATGACATTTTACAACTTTTTCAAAGAAGTCCAATTCATTGTCCATTCGTACAAACGAATACTACAATAATTCAAAAAGTTGCCATTATGAAGGCAAAGTGTGAGCTGGATAGAAATTAAGAAAGAATAACCGTAACTGTCAGGCACAAACGCACACTGCAAATTACCGTTTTCAAATGCTAAGCGCTAGCTTCCCAAAATGTTGATTCGCTGCGCGATCCGCGTTCATATTCATTAAAACTGTTTTTAATTTTGCTAGGAAATTTTTTAATTAAAACGATCATGTGTCAAACAGAGCTGTGCAAGCCCTTTTTTTAAATCAAATCGACGAGTTCACTCATTCTTCTTGTTTTTTTTTTGCGACTATAATTCGATCACCATTTCCGATTTCTCTTAACTCTGACCACGTTTCAGTGATTTCTTTTGCGCGCAATTTTAGTCTGCTTGATGGAACTGAATGCTTTGGAACGCGAGTAAGAGGTAATTTAATTAGTGATTAATTACGATTCAGGAACGCTGTTTATTCAGGAACACCGTGATTATCGTTTCGATTATGTTGGCGAAATTTTTGTTGTTACTGAACGACAATATTTGTTACGCCCCTTGGTGCCGCTTTTAAGCAGTAAACCGACGAATGCGCTATAGACAGTTGCGCTGCGAACTCCACAGGCGATTGCGCACCGACAATCATGACAAAAGAGAACTTCGCCCTTTAAATTCGTAGGAATGTATTTAGAGCCTTGCTGGCCCCAAAAAACTCTTAAGAAATTGACGTTCTCGGACACGTAGGTAAAATTAAATTTGCAAATTTTATAAATTTCTGCTATGCTTGCAGGTTTAGTATGTCCATTCCTTCAGGACAGTCACATTGCCGTCAGACTTCGTCATTGAGGATTTGGTTGCGCAATTTTTATAATGTTCTTTTGAGGAGTTAAAGTTTTAAATGCTAATTGCTGCTACTTTCCTTTCTTGTTGTTCTGATGCCGACGAAGTAGAAAGTTGAGGCTTCAAAACACGTCATTCCCACCTTTCGTACGCGTCAAATTTCCGACTATGCAATTTGACAGTTCATATTCTTCGCCTATTAGCTTGTGGGATTACGCAGGTCGCACTGTCTGCCCACAGTCATTGAAGCGTATGTTGTTGAGCCGACGATCCACCTGACAGCTGTTTTCGGACGTTCGTAGTCGTTTCTGAACATAGCTTTTAAGAGGCTCACATAGAAGAACGATAACAAAATGAAGTATGCGGTCACGATATGTTAGTGCCTTCAACGCTGACGCTCTAAAAGCCTTTTTCGCGATGTATTTTTACTACTTACGGCTTCTGATGTGCAAAATTTTGATCAGGAACTGGTGACCCCAAAAAATGTGGCTCGAAAATTTGTTATCTTTGATATAGTCTTTGAACACAAGCAAGCAGCGTGTGAAAAAGAAAAGCGAATGGAGTTAGTGGCTACACCGTTTGAAATAGTTGTGATAGAAATGAAAGCGATCTATCGCTTGTAAGCGTAAGGAGCGATTACAAGTTGTTGCGGTGTAGAATTTCACAGTTGATGATACGATTGTGAAAAACAAAGCGCAAATCGAAAATGACAACGAAAAATCATCGTCTTGGTGCCATATATACTCTGTATGCTTCAACTAAATCGACAGAAGTTTTCCTTGGAGTTAACAGCCAAATTTAGTATAGTTCTCGGTTATAAGTTAGCAGTCATTATCGTCGTATGACCGTACACAGAACAGCCATAAAATGTGCATCATCATGAACGTCTCGAGTTCAACGGCTCGAAAGCAACATCGAACACGATTGCAAATGTTAATAACCAGCGAGGCGAAAAAACACGTCAGTGAGAAATGTTTCAAATGATTATTTAGTTTGGGTAAACCTAGGTATTTCTTCATTTTGCTCATTGATCGTCACATAGCCTCACTGTGATGTCCTAGTTGAGCTGCAGAGACAATATATGTCGCTGTGAGAACAGATCGAGAAAAGACAAATACAATACAAGAAACGATTAATAAGTTTTATTTGATAGCAGATAGAAACACAATTTGCTAAAGTAGTCGTTTTCTACAAAGCTGTTGGTTTTCTACTTTCTGAGCAAATGCAAAAGTAAACTGTCTCATGAACAGAAGTAAATCTTAACAGAAGGTGCAATTTCCACAAAAAGAATGTAAACGAACAAGAATGTTAAGCGTTAGCGACAATGAACTCATACAGGGTGCTCAAGTTACAAGATGCTGAACGACCACTGCACACAGTGTTGCAAAGCAGATACTACTAAGGAAATAATGATACGCAAAACGCTGGGAAGTGGGAATCTGGCTGCCCTCTTCTGGCATAATTTCATGCTGATATCCAAAGGCCTCAGGCACAGTTTTTCGAGAAGTTGTAGAATGATGACGGAAGAAATACGCAGAATGAACGTTGGATTGATGAGGCAAAAAGCGACAGGGATGATAAGGATATACCAAAGAGTGGTGAGGACAAATCAAGGGGTGAGGAAGATGTACTAAGGTGTGATGAAGATATGGCAGACTGGACGGCGATTGTCTTCTCAGTTATACGCAGACATAATTTGTTGACGTGCAGAGAACAGTCAAACCTGTTTAAGCAAGAGTGCGGCTTCCATTGGACACATCGCACAGCTGACTAGTTTATTTGATTGGCGCCCTTACCTTCCATTATGTCCAGATAGCCGCCGCTCGTTGAGGGTTTTAAAAAATTACTGCTCTCCTAGTACTATCGATCAGTTTTTGCACATGTTAGCGGGACGTTAGATGCGGCTATCTCTCAATTTATCTACGTTATCGGCTTTTCTTAACTTTTCACCCTCTCCGCACACAGCAAATGTTCATCTCATCTTGTGCATCATTTAATTATCGGAAAATAAGATGGATTGCTTTGTGAGGCCTAGTTTGATATGCAGTAGTGAGCCGCATCAATGTCTACCTGGGGTCCACCAATGGTTGCCACCTGATGTTGCTTCTGCTTGCAGATGACCAAATTCAATACCTGCGGTGGCATACATTGCTATGCTTCTCGTCCCAAAAGCAAGGATAGCAGGGAGACGTGATGGAATTGTCCCGGAGCTCCGTTTGGTAGGCCAGTAATTTGAGTTTGTAATGATCTGCTAGCAGCACTTATCATTCTTCGTGGCAACCAGCAGGCTTTGACGTCTTACTTGTCCTTGAGATGTATTGAGAGGACAACGGGAAGAGACTGGAACTGGTTTGCGTTGTGCAACAGTCAGGCTTTGAAGTTTCTCATTCAACGACCTGGTGTCACTCATTTGGATAGCTGGGGATCTCGACTGCCCTAAACAGCGCTGGCGCACCTTGTCAAGGGCCGAATCCATCTGGAAGCGTGAAGAAGCTGACGGAAGCATTTTGGCGCTTTTGCTGACGTTTGACTTGCACCCGACGGATTGCAGTGCCCCAGCCTCGATGACTGATGCTCTGCATGTCACTCGTGAGATGAACATCTTTGCTAATCATTACAGCCTTTTTCACTGAGGCACCATAGGCCTGTTAGCCCACGCTGGAAATTGTAAAGTCAGGGTTGTCGATTTCTGAGGCAATAATAACGATGCGACCATCTGCTCGAGACGAATACGTAGATCAAGTGTCATTCTCAATTGAAAAAAGTTTCTGCGGAATTCGTAGCGAATGACTCAATTTTGTGGCCTTGCTGCTAGGGTCTCATTATGGTTTTTAGTAGTCTGTGGACGACTTTTGCCTTCTCAAGGCGCTCATTTCAGTGGTGTTTTTAGGAATAGGCTCAGCAAAAGGTTTACGTAAACAAGCTAAATTTGTTGTGTAGTTCAGTATACTGCGTGCGTTGGTATTTTCCTTTTGTTGATCTTTTGATCGGTTAAGACGCCATTAAGTAAGCGTTTTGCGTTTAAATGTGAGAGCTCAAATTCACCATACAGCAGCGATCGGTATTGCTTCCGATGCCCTTCACCGTTTCGTCTTTGCAGCTGGCGCTGTTGACGATGTTGATGATCGATCGAATGTTGACTGGATTCGAACCGGCAGCATATCGCACTCGCAACTATTACATAGCTGTGTAACTCAACGAATAGAGAATGTCTTTGTTGAGGAGCATTTAAGCGGACATGCTCTCGCAGATAATACTCAGCGATCAACGAAACAATTCGACTGAAATATCCCTTTTCCCTTTCGCTCGTTCTCACTGATCATCGACTTTGATTTTCGTCCGCCAAAAATTTCTCGAAGCGCGATGCAAGAAAAAACATGTTTCCCAGATTATAGTGCAATTATCGAATATTATCGGTATGCATAAACTTTGGTCTGCTAGTGCATTATGTTAGGCGTAATTATCTTTCGGAAATATACTTGTGAACAAAAGTTTAAAAATGTGAACGTAAAGTTAAGGAAAACCGATGGCTCATATTTTGTTCGTTACGCGATGGTCCACTGACATTTCGGAAGAGAGAGGGTTGCCATTGAAATACGAGAACCATTTTTTCTGTCGTAGTGAATTTTTTGGAAGTTTCTTTTTTCGTAGAGAAAACGACAAAATTTGCTTTTTTGACCCCGTGGGAAGCATTTGTCTGTTTTTTTTTTGTCTCTGAATTTTTATATGCAACCATCTGAGTTCTTTGGCCAAAGGCCCCCTTCAGTCGAAAATTCCAGGTATGTTAAGTGTCATATGAAAGAAAAGTTGTTCCTAATTTATCGTTGAAAAGAAAGGGAATAGAGCAATTGTCGGATAGATAGATAATGCACTATGTCATTAGTGAACTGTTTGTTTTGCAGTGAACTAGTTTTGAAGAGGATAAGCCCACTACAACAAAATGACAACTAAAGAACGCACTGCACACTCTCGTCGAAATTTCTTGCATAAATATTACTGCGGATGCTCACTGTTGCAGCAATACGCGCGACTGATGAGGTTACCGAGGTACTCTTTTCAGATACCTCTTCTTTCATCTTCTAGTGCACGATTCACAATCAACAATTTATAACTAAGTGAATACGTAAAGGGAAGTGGAATTAAAGCAAAGCTTTTGCACGACCCATCGTGATGTAAATTACAGCCAAGTAAAACCCGCCTGTTGTTGGTACATGATTTTTTTTTTAAATTATAGCTTACTGAACCATATGATGCATAAACATAAAAGTTCAGGCGCGAGGCAATCGAGACTTACCGTAACCATCTCTAAATTTCCTATTGGTCGATTTTTCGATAAGATCACGCCGAGTCGTATGAGTTAGCACAGAGCGTCGTAATTTATCGTAAATGCATAGAACTGTTTGCGGTTATATCAGCACGCAATTTGAGGAATCTAGCCAGCGCACTATATTCATTTAGTGGTGACTTTTGTTGAGAATAATTTCAGCGAATGGTAATGTTTTGCCGAGAAGTATAGTTATAGTAATAATGAAAAGGTGCTCAAGAACTCGCCAGCAACCTTCCTGTCGTCCTGCTATTCTTATCAGAAACATTGAAAGGCTATTTATTGCCTAAGGGGTATAACGAACATTTTTAAAAAACTTTCTCGTTCTCCTTTCGACAGTTTCACGTTTATTTCAACAACTCAGAGACTCTTAGAGTTTTATGAGGTCTATTAGAACAGGCGAGAGCATACTTTGACTTGCCACTGATTCATTATATACAAAGACCTCATTCAGCTGCTAGTGCTGCTCATCTCATCACTGAACGGTACTGGTCGTTATTATTTTTCTTTATTAATTTGTTGATTTAGCGGAAGAAACTTGTGAAAGGATGCCCTTGTATTTTAATCAGCTCTCTTCTTTTACGAAGTGTGTGAGTGTTGTTGTTCAAAAAACGTGGTTTCAATCTGCCAGTCGTTAGCCTGGTTCATGATAGACAGGGAAATTCGCATTATACATGGGCGGTCGTAGTGAGCAATCACCACTGCTATCCATTTTTGTTGCACCGTTGCATTGACGACAGCGCCCGGAAATTGGCTTAGAACTTCCATTTTCTTCAAGGAGAGTGGGAGCGTATTGCCTTTTATAGGTAAGCATCCCCCTCCCCCACACTCAAATCCCTGATCACCTGCATAAAATTTAGATTTTTCACTGATCCATACTTGTCATTTTCATTGCATCGAATCTTTAATAATGGTACGCGTAACCGCAGGAAAACAAAAAGTGTTTTAGTGAAAGCAGCGTACGAGGAGGTGTAAAGTTGCAAAGCTCTTAATTTCATGTGATTTGCAATAGTTTCAATCGACTGGGCAAAATGGCAAAAATATACCGTTTAAGGGTCAATTAAATTCATCATTTGTTTGCACAGCTCTTTCGAGATTTTCTGCAAACAAATGGAGTTTATTGTACCAACAATATGCAGTAGATAATATATGAAAGATTACTGCTCTAAGGTAACCCCGATGAAAAGAATATAAAAAATACGTGATGCTCCATTAATCGCGCATATTACGGATTAATCTTATGCATATCCATATAGTTTTTGATGAAATCTATTCATCAATGAATTTTTGATGAAATTTGATGAATTTTGATGAAAATTTTGATGAAACAAATCGATGAAATCAAAAATGATTTTTGTGAGATTTTTGCACATTTTAATATTGCAAGAATTGCAAGAATTGCAAGAATTGCAAGAAATAAGTTTATTGTTGCTCTCATGCTACTTTCTTTGCCGTTATGTTCGATGATATAAATTCTTTAGATAGATGTTTAGAATTCGGGTATCTTCGATTATTTTAGCTTCATTCAAATCGCTTCTACTGCTAGTGCAATCCATTTATTTGCTTACATGAAATCCATAGTAAATCGGAAACGTAAAACAGGCGTGTTTACGTAAAGTTTGTACGAGTGCCTCATGAATTCTTAGCTCGCTTTTAATTTCTAAACGACTTTTACATCTATTATGCGCTTTAAATTTTCGAATGCGCTTTGCACTTTCTATTTGCCAAGGCACCAGAATTTGGATTTTTTGTCCACATGAACATCACACCCATGTTTTTAGCGAAGACGATAATTGAGGCTACAGTGGCTAACAAAGGTTCCCTTTCCACTCCTTACGTAATGCAGAGGGCGGAGGTGATATTCAGTTCACTATGGAGCCGTATGCCTCGATTTGGCCACATCTGGCTTCAGTCGTCGTCGAAATGGGACCAGAAAAATTACTGAGACATACTGTCGACAGAACGGAAGAAGGTCGTAGAAATTTTAATAGACATTTTGTTAGGAGAAACGAAAAGAGGATTTAACAGCGTAAGGCCTTCTTCTTTCAGTCCGGTGGACGAACACGTATTTCGGACATACACAGCATAGCTGATATTTGATAAAACACGGAAAGAAATCGAGTGACTTTAGATGGCTGTAGCGGAAAATTCGGATAAAATAAATTTCATGCTTATCACAGTAAACTGTAAAGTAACGGCTGAAATCGTCGAACCGCATCGTTGACGGTACCTACTGTCTCCAGGGAGCATAGAAAATCCTATCAGATCATGACGAAACCCTGGTACTTAGTTATGTACCTAGTAAAGAGACATAGGCCACCCATGTTGTCCAGTATGAAAAACCTGGACTGGGAGGAGAAGGAGGAGGGGAAGGGTGGTGAGGGGTGCATCGATGCAAATACAATACTTTTCCGCTTCGTTATGGTGGGGTTATGGTGGAATTATAATTTGGCGCCAACGCAGTCTATCGTATAAAGCGCAATTATTTTTCACTTAGCAAAACTGGGAATCGTTTGGTGAAAGAACTGTGTGCGATACCGAAAACCCGTTTTTGAGCAATTTTTGACGCTGTGCCGAAGCTGCGATCCTTTGTCGAGCATTCACTATACTTTGGCGTTCCGCTTCAACTTTTATGTTTTTTTTGTTCATAGCCAATAAGGCATTCAAGTTTTTACGCATTCGACTTCCTTTTTTTACGTGACCAAACGGCCTTATAAATCCTTCACTGAACGTTTAAGTTCAATTCTATCACCGAAAGGAAGTTAAAGGTGTTGATAAACCCGTCGAAGAACCGGTGTGGAATAACCGGAGACCTAGAGAAGTCTTGAGTGGACACTGTAGTGAGTTCCACACAAAAAGGCAAGTCTAGACATAGAAGAACGACTCAGAGGATCCTTTAGTTATTACGACAAATCAAAAAGTAAAGCCGGGTTCTTTCATCCACATCCCGGCCCCCCCCCCCCCCCCCTCCTTCGTTCCCTCCTCGCTCGCTCGAGGGAATGACGAGATGTACTAAAAATGGGAAGTAATTATGTTAATTTCAAACTGGATCTTTTGCGAATTGAGTTTTTTATCGCTTGAGTTTTGTCGACTTTGAGTTGATTTATGACTTGTGAGTTGAACTGAGTTTGATCTTACGGGTAATTCAAATTTCTCTTTCAGTGCTGTTTCCTTTTTTCTTACCAAACGATGCAGACGTTAAAAAAGGTAGTTTAGCTAGCGAAGATGACGTTTTGGTTAGCCTGGTGACTTAGCTAGCACAGATGGTGTTGCAGCTAGCTTTTCAAAGGAGTCAGCCTTTGATGGGTAATTCTTCGACGTTGCTCATTCAAATGTTATAAAGCCCACTGCTTCTGCAAATAGCACTGGAGTGTGAGCTCACACGAAACGCGCAAATATTTTCACACGAATGTTATAATGCAGTCTAATTTCTTGCTTCTTTCAAGGGACCATTTTACTTGTCAGTCTCATGGTCGTACGAATTGATACCTGTTAAAGCAGGTTTTATATCTATCAATCTGGTTAACTTCTCCTCATTGAATGCTCACTATTGATTGCCCTGTAAGTGAACTTTGGCCAACAGATGAGTGAAAAACAGTGACTGGAAAATTTTCTTTTAGCTGTGAGAAACCATCTAATTTATATTGCCGATATTTAGTTTTTGTACCTATCAAGCCTTTTTTTTTTGCAGAATAAATCGAATCCTTTGAATCAGTTATTAGTTTTTTGAAAAACGTTGAAGTTCTATGGGGAAAATAACGAACACAATAAACTGATTGTTTGTTTTTAACACGAAAAATATCAGTTGTGAAGTCATGAAGTCGATTAACTATTCATCGAGAGAACTATCAAATCTGTTCAACCGCCCATATCTTTTTTCAGGAAAAATATTGACCTTGAAACTAAATAACTTTGACCCGACTCCATGTTCTTCGAGGAATATATCGAAGCTTTAAACCATTTAGGCACTTTTTGGGAATAGTAAGGAAAGATGACGAGTTGATAAATCAAATAAGAATTTTTCCGGGAAGCACCGAATGTTTAATGGGGAATGGTTATTTCAGAAGATACCGAATTTATGAACTGCTTCTAAAAACAACATTTTTTGAACGTTCCTTTCAGAACCTGCTTGAACTTTTGAATGCAATACTGCGCTTGGAAACAGGTGGAAATGTGTAAGAATGGACACAGACAGAAAACGGCATATACCAGTGAAAAACGACCTGAATTCTTGGATGGTTAGTGTGGCGGTGGAAGGAAGGAGGACGGAGGGGCTTGCAACTTCTTCGAAAAAAATCTTATTATCGGCACTAGCCGTTTACGCCATGACTATGACATGTGATCGCTTTTATCGTAAGACATGAGACATTCCCGCCAGGGGGTATTTCTTGATACGTTCATTTCCACCATAAAAAATTCATTCCCACGTTTTCGCCATAAGAAATTTTTTCTACGACCATTTCCGCGCTGGGAAACTTTCGCGTTGATCGTTGTTGCCATGAGAAACTTGTGCAACGGCAAATTCATGCATGTGACAATTCAGTCAGGCTCACTTTCGCTATGAGAAGCACTCGCCATGGTCATTCCAGCCATGTCCGCCAGTTTCGGTTCTAGGCACATCAACAGTGAGGTACTTCCAGCACGAGATGCTTTCACAGTATGCGACAATAAAATACATGAGCACTGTGCTGACGCCATTAGCTGATGGTGGGCTTCATCAAGCTTCATCAACTTGTCTCACGATCGAAGTGGTCTATGGTGTAACTAAATTAGTGCCATGCATCTCAGGAAGGGCTAAGAGGAAAGAATTGTATATTTTGATACTTCTAAAAGAGAACATTTATTCGATGGGAATGTTATATAGAGCGCGCCTTATGAATTTCGTCATCACCAATCTAGAAATCCCACAAAATTTGCATTTTAAACTTTTTGAAGTCTTAGAAAGGTTTTTTGCATTTCTTTTCAAGCCGTTATATAATATGCAACTATGTATTATATACTTTACAAGTTTTTAGGACTTTCTTCTTCCATAACTGTTTCACTATCTGACCTTGCTCGACGTCTAAATTTCGATTTGGCACGCTGAAAGAATGGCTAAAAATTGTCGCAATTTTTCAGCTCCCCCCCCCCCCCCCCTCCCCCCCCCCCCCCCTTGTCCCTATCTCTTCCTATGCAACAGTCCGGTATGTTCATGCCCCCACCTTATTTCAAACTCTAAAGCCGACTGCCTCGCCCAAGGTTTGCAGAACAGAATGTAAAAAAGTTCAAAAAAACCCGGCTGTCCTCCCGCAACGCACAATGTTTTCAGCTCAAGGCGATGGAAAACGGAACCTCGAACGCTGTTGGATCTAGCAAATTCAAGAGCGCGCAAAAAATTCAAAAACGGAAGCTCCTCACGGAGCAGTGATTCCCACATAGCATTTAGTATCTACATTTCCGATCTCATCAACTTCCAGCGGTTCCTTCAGAACATCTAATGCATCAATTTACACTTTCCTTGACTTAAAGAATCGCGTAGAGCGTCTAGCACCTACATTTTCATTTTCATCGACTTAGAGTGATTCGCGCAGAGCGTCTAGCATATACATTTTCATTTTCGTCAGATTAGAATGATTCGCGTAGAGTGTTAGCACTCACCTCTTCATTTTCGTCAACAGAGTGATTCGCGTAGAGGTTCTAGCACCTACATCTCCATTTTCATCTACCTAAAGTGATTCGCGTAGAGCGTCTAGCGCCTACATTTCCATTTTCGTCAACTTAGAGTGATTCGCGTAGAGCGTTTAGCATATACATTTTTATTTTTGTCAGCTCAGAGTGATTGGCATAGAGCATCTAGCATCTAAATCTACATTTTCGTCCACGTGATTCGCGTAGAGCGTCTAGCACCTACGTCTTTATTCTCATCAACTTACAGTGATTGGCATATAATATCTAATGGTTGCATTTCCATTTTCAACTCCTTAAACACAGCAAAACCTCTTTACAATATGTGAACACCAATAAATTCAACATTCCCGCCTACCTTTTCATCCGTCAACATCACCGCTTCTTTCGAAATTCGCAGATGCGGAAACATTTGTAACGTCATCGGCAGCTGCATGCGTATAATTGTTTGGGTTGAATTCTTAGAGTCTACAATACTGTGAATTTGTGGGTTAAACGCTCAGGCGCCCTCATCGTCGGCGCTGCTCTCTGAAACACTCGACAACATTTACCGAATCGGTGCATGCTGTTAATTCTTGAATAGTACATTCGTCATCTAGTGCGCTCTTCTGCCTTAAGGAAACTCCTTATTTCTACGCGTGCGTTTTTTTTTCAAATTTTTCATGTGACTTAGCGTTAAATTGATGATTGCGTTAGCAGTAGTTACAACGTGGCGTTGAGAGCGACCATATTTTGTTATGATGATGAAACGTTGAATCGCCTTCTTCAAAAAAAAAAAAAAAAAAAAAAAAAAAAGGAAAAAGAACGCGATGAACAGTTTTCAACGAATCATTCATAATTTTCGGGCTTGAAGCCAGCTTCCCGACCAGTTTTCTTGGAACTGCGAAGAACTGTAAAATAGGTAACATTGAAAGAGTGCGTGCATGTGCGTTCGTCTTTCTTCACATTTTCATGCAATTAAATCGTCGCATTTCCTGTGTTCGATTCGTTAACGCACAGTTCAGTTCGAAAGTTTTGCCACCAATATCTCCATTTTGTAGCGTTGTTGAAATAAAGATTGCGTCCATCAGATGTGCGTACGATTGCCTTAACATAAGCGTTTCCTTCGAATTGAACCGAAACCTTTTTTCCGAGGCGAGAGCATACGATGTATGCAATATTTTTGCATAAGTCAGCATAATTGAAATACAGTCGCTGAATAGTTCCATTTTAGTAACACAATTTTCAGTCGTATTTTATACTTAGTTCATCGATAGCTCTTTTCTCAGCGCCCCCGTATTTCGCACTTCGAGCAAAACACATTTACGCTTTATCTTTGCATTGCTGCCCACGGTTCAAACATTAGCCGGTCTTCGTCCATTCAACTTTGTATTTGTTGTGCTGCTGAACTAGAGAATAGAATGCGACGTCGAAGCAGTGTTCGATTTTTTCATTTCTTTTTTTTTGGC
>JPKZ01000623.1:117988-128265 GCA_000803305.1 Toxocara canis
CTCCGTCTCCTATGCCACTTTCTTTTTCTTTCCCCTACCATGACACCGTTGGCGATGGCTGAACGCTAATTGCGAAATGATATGACTAAAAGAAGGTGTTACCATAATGTAGCGTCAACATTTCTTAGCACATTTTTTGTGAATGTGGCGCAACGCATGCGCGCTCGGTAATGACCAAAATTATAGCTGACGCGAACAAACATATCGGCGATATGTGATGAAAAATTTCACGTGGAAATGCTCAGTGTGTAATCGTTGTGGCATTTGGGTGACAGCGCAAATCGAATTTGACTGCAACTGTTTCGGCGAAATGAAACCTCATCAGACTTGTACGTTTCGCGTATCGAAACATATCCTCTCAAACGTAATTTTTTAGCTACCTGAAAGTGGCACTGTACATTAGCATATGTTGACTGCCTGCATACTCTGACGACTTAACTCAACTTGTCACCGGGTTCGTTTTTTCTTTTCAGTTCCGTAACAGGGTTTACGGCCTAAGCCCTCTAACTCGCTCTTTTCATGTACCTTCGACTGCTTCCCCTAGTTCCCGCATAAAAACAAGTAAAAATTTCAGGAAATGAGATGATCGGTGAATTATATATTGATATCACCCTCTGACTTGATATGATTCTATACTGCATTCGGAAGATGTCGGTGATGCAAAAAGAACTTCAAAATTCATTTTTTCCGCAGCAAACGAGATACGGTTTTTACAACGACGCAAATAAGTGCCGAATGAACGCTTTTTTTTTCCGCGACTGATGAGAATATTTTATGATACGTCTTTTCAACTCGGCAAAATTATTTATTTTAGTACGAAATTCTCCACTGACGGCAGCAAAACGGTCTCTATGTGTTTTGTGAATTTCGCGTTTGCAAAGCACGTTGTGGCGAAGTGGTAAGTTTTGCCACCAATATCTCCATTTTGTAGCGTTGTTGAAATAAAGATTGCGTCCATCAGATGTGCGTACGATTGCCTTAACATAAGCGTTTCCTTCGAATTGAACCGAAACCTTTTTTCCGAGGCGAGAGCATACGATGTATGCAATATTTTTGCATAAGTCAGCATAATTGAAATACAGTCGCTGAATAGTTCCATTTTAGTAACACAATTTTCAGTCGTATTTTATACTTAGTTCATCGATAGCTCTTTTCTCAGCGCCCCCGTATTTCGCACTTCGAGCAAAACACATTTACGCTTTATCTTTGCATTGCTGCCCACGGTTCAAACATTAGCCGGTCTTCGTCCATTCAACTTTGTATTTGTTGTGCTGCTGAACTAGAGAATAGAATGCGACGTCGAAGCAGTGTTCGATTTTTTCATTTCTTCGCTCGGTAATGACCAAAATTATAGCTGACGCGAACAAACATATCGGCGATATGTGATGAAAAATTTCACGTGGAAATGCTCAGTGTGTAATCGTTGTGGCATTTGGGTGACAGCGCAAATCGAATTTGACTGCAACTGTTTCGGCGAAATGAAACCTCATCAGACTTGTACGTTTCGCGTATCGAAACATATCCTCTCAAACGTAATTTTTTAGCTACCTGAAAGTGGCACTGTACATTAGCATATGTTGACTGCCTGCATACTCTGACGACTTAACTCAACTTGTCACCGGGTTCGTTTTTTCTTTTCAGTTCCGTAACAGGGTTTACGGCCTAAGCCCTCTAACTCGCTCTTTTCATGTACCTTCGACTGCTTCCCCTAGTTCCCGCATAAAAACAAGTAAAAATTTCAGGAAATGAGATGATCGGTGAATTATATATTGATATCACCCTCTGACTTGATATGATTCTATACTGCATTCGGAAGATGTCGGTGATGCAAAAAGAACTTCAAAATTCATTTTTTCCGCAGCAAACGAGATACGGTTTTTACAACGACGCAAATTAGTGCCGAATGAACGCTTTTTTTCCGCGACTGATGAGAATATTTTATGATACGTCTTTTCAACTCGGCAAAATTATTTATTTTAGTACGAAATTCTCCACTGACGGCAGCAAAACGGTCTCTATGTGTTTTGTGAATTTCGCGTTTGCAAAGCACGTTGTGGCGAAGTGGTGTCTGTACGTATATGTGTGTTTATGAACGAACAGAGGCTGGCGGTAGCTCAGCGGTAGAGGTCCAAATTTTTATGCGGGAAGACCTGCGTTCGATTTTCGTCTGCTTCCGCGACTGAGCTTATCACTTAACGTTTACGAAACCAGATTTTCAGATGGGTGGAATTGCGGAAACAAATCTCGTGACAGCGCTTCGTGTGCACACCGAGTTACTTTAGTATCGCTTGGACGACCGGGAGTATTTTACAAACGAGGCTTTGTGAGAAATAAGAAGTCACGAAAGTGCGAACGCACAACGAAGATTTACTGAGTTATAGAAATGAATGTGCTGAACTATGAATGAAAAAAAAAAGGAATGTGGCATTGGAGATCAGAGCCAATCGTGCGTTATTATAAATAAGTGACAACAGTTTGTCGGTGTTCGATATTTCGATTCCTCAAATTGTTTTGCTCTATTTTATCGGCACAATGACTATGAGCCATTGCTTGTCGGTATTGCTTAAACGCGTTGCTTTCTGTAGTAACCTAACTGCAATCGCATAGTACGTTGAATATCGCGCATGACAATAATATCAGTGTTTGAAAAACAAACCAGCGAACCACTTTTTAACTAATTGCTTTGCGGATCGACTTTACACTTAATCTACCACATAAAGTGACTGCTGCATGGAGCCGACCAACAAATGTTCAAACAATTCTTGATCGAAGCGCGTTCAAATTTCAACAGCGTCTCTTTTTTGGCAAAAGCCTGCGCTATTATTGCAGTGATGATGACACCGCTGTTTTCGGTGCACTATCGCTTTCATAAGCTTTACTTTGAGTTCTCTCTGGATACAAGGGATAAAGTGAAAAAAAGAAATCGAACAAACAGCGTTCTTTATCTCGTGGCGGGAGCAGTTCGGTAATTGCATAATTGCATTCCGAACGCTTATAGGACTGACGGATATTTTGTTGCTTTTCGTTTTGGCATTCCTCTCTGGACTACTGAGCAGAAAGCGGTGCGCCTGGATCAGATTGAAGGTGACACTACGAAATTGCTCAAGAGAAGACGCAACGCCTGAAGCACTTTGCTTGCTGTCAGCGCGCCAAATACCTTTGGCTAAAGTTAGTCTGCCTCGAAAGCGACAAACCGCGTGCTGGTCAAAATAAAAATTTCAACCAACGAGATCGGTGTGAGCAAAAGTAAGGCAGACTAAGACGCCAAAGCGGCGGAGGCTAAGAACTATGGCACCAAATTTTCGGTAATGTTTTCGATGCTACTAAAGAATTGATCGGATCTTTGCTCGTTGCTAGTGAAAATTTCGAGTTGTGATTTCAAAGGAAACAACGTAGTGTGAAAACAGTTATCGATATCAGTGTCAGCTGGTGGTTTAGACTTGAAGAAAGTAAGCGACGATGAAGATTGTGTGCTTTAAGTTTAAAAAGGGATAGGTGATAAGTTTTGTGTGTGGAGTCTGTGTGCTTGTTATGTTTGTAGAATTGAAGGCGCGCTGAAATCGTGTTGACAGCTGTTTGAAACGGCGGCGATATGTGCTGCCATCGTAATAGCCCATTCTCAAACACCTCTACCGCTGCCTCCACAACAGTGCCTGTTGCGCACGGTTTCCACAGCGTACACATGCAATTTGGTCTCTGTAATTTGCCTTGCTCGAAAATCCCACTTATCTTAAGCTGCTATTAATTCTGGGAATGTTTCCAGCAGGTGGGCAAGTTTCTTCGTTTATCACCTCTTTCTGGAATCTGTAGAAACTGGGTTTCAGAGGTCGCAAAATTCCGGACCACGATTATTAAATTTTGTATGCCTAAGCTGAAATCAACTGGATGACATAAGCGCTATAAAATCATATGGCGCGAATATTGCTGCAGTTGTGGAGTTAAAACTAACCGACCACTTAATTCATTGCACTTCGTAGCACTCATATCGGTAGATCTTCGGCCAACTCTTAATCCCATCGAAGAGATTCTGCTCAGGAGTGCAAGCATTAACTTATTTACCAATGATCTACTTGCTAAATGATCGCTTCATAAGAGCATTCCGTTTCCTCTATTTTCTGGTCATTCATGTGACCATTGCTGCATGACGGCTTTTCACTTTACCCATGACACACCCAGCGGCGTAGTGTCGCTCAGCCGAGCGAGCGACGTAAATATGGCTTTGGCGCTTCGAATGATGCGTGCGTGCTGCTTTTTTGTGCGACCTTGTAGGTAGACAGTATCAAAAATTATCCGCTTATTTCACAGTACTTAAATGTCTTCTGCACCACTGTAATCGAACCAGCGTGCTTCCGTTTTGGAGCAGAATTTGCATCTTCTGCCCATTTGCCAACTGCTGTTCGCTCGCTGTTTCTTCTGATTGTTGATGCATGCTGGCTTCTCCCGTTAGCAACGATATCTACATAAGGCGCGAAATAATATGTAAGAATCAGGACTGTGAATTTTTCATCATCCGATCAAAATAATTTTCCATTAGTCGAAGTTTCATTAAACAGCGATCAGTCGCTGTTTGATTCGATAAGAGGCGCTATACGTGCAACTATCATGCAAAACGCGATAAGGGCACTGCTGTAATCGAATAAGCAACCACTGTCGCACAATTCAAAACGAAAGGTGCTATCTCACTTGTTAAAACAGGTTTTATGGCGCAAAATACGTCTTTTTTTTTTGTTCCGTTCAAGTTGCCTCTAGCAACAGACTTTTCAAAGCAGACCCATTAATAGTATGAGTTATTACTGTTGACGAGTTTCCTTTTGTTAGCATCTATTCATTAATTGTCTTGTCGGGTTGTCATCCTAACGTAATAGAATTAAGCAATGAACACCTCTCAAAAAAAGAGACACTTAAATTATTGACTGCATCATTTCGAAAAATAAAAATATAGTCTCTGTTTGTGTCACATCACAAAAAATTATGTGGAACGGCAAAAAAATAAATATGCTGCAGCTAAGCATGCAGGGTTTGTGATTCGGTGAAACAAGTCCAGCTGAGAATCTCTTGCTGTGAATTCAGATGACAGTCTGATCAGAGTCTGCTAATTTTCACGACCGTTCGTTCAAAAAACATTAAACTAAACTTAAACGACTTCAAAGTTGTGCAATTGCTCTGCTCGCACACGCGTTTTGGCTTTAAAATGGGAAATGAGAACTCACATGTTCAGTTGGCAGTTTTGTTTGATCAGGTTTGTTTGTGTGCACATTGATAACACATTAAGCCGCAGTTTCGTCAACTGTTCGACGTTCTGAATCGTTAAGCTAGAATTGTACATATTTCCAGGATGGCTTGGCTACGGAAGAATCTGCTCTTATTGGGCACGATCAGCTCAGTGCTATTGGGTGCGCTGCTCGGCTTCATACTACGCCCATGGAACCTGGAGCCGCAGACAATTATGTTGTTGTCGTTTCCCGGAGAGATCCTCATGCATATGCTCAAGATGATGATTCTTCCCCTTATTATCAGCTCACTCATATCAGGTTCTCTATGTACCGCTTTCGGCATCCGACTTGCCTTAACTGTATGTATGCTATTGCGTGTTTGTAAATGTATAGAGGTGATCTTATTGAATTCTTTAGGGGAACATTTCTGCTCAAAAAAGTTTTGGGAGCCATTTGCATTGAACGTACGATCGATATTGCAGCACAGCCCTGTCTATATATTATACGGAAGATTGTAAGGAATTTTAAGCTTGTGGATCAAAAATATGACAGAATGTTCAGGAAGTGGATCAGATCTATCATTAGTTTTTATCAGCGGGATATTTTTTATCAGCCAAGTTTTTATCAGGGGAATACATTTCATCAGTTTTTCATCAGTTGTTTCCTTATCAGTGAAGTATTTTTTATCATCTGGTTTCTTAGCAGTTATTTTTTAATCAGTGGAGTGGTTTCTATCAGTCGAGTTTTTTAGGTCAGCGGAATAAGCATAAGCGAGATCCGCTGCGATCTTTCATTGTTCATGCGTAAAACTTGTTAGAGGAGAACCTAAATGAACTTGCAGGGCTTGCGCAGCTGGATGCGAAGCAGTCAGGTAGAATGGGCTCTCTGGCCATCCTCTATTATGTCGTCACTACCGTCATCGCCGTCATTGCTAGTTTTGTCATTCATTTCTGAAACACATCCTACATAAATTACGTCCAGCTAACTCACGCCTCATTCTACACTCATCACTTCGAATATTTAACCGCCTTCTCAATGTACAGTAAACACGCATTCAACCGCTTCAAATAGCTTATCCATTAACGCAGATGTGTATGAAAACAATTGCCGCACTAAGACATAATGTGAAGCTTGAAGCAAACTGGAAACAGGTTTGGTTCTTTTTAGACCGACTCTTAAAACTAAATGATTTTTTCGAATTTGTGTAAATCGTGAGAAAAATTTCTCTTTTACACGAGCTTAACTTCCAAGTTCGTTTAGGCTCAAATACCTGTGCTGTTTTGAGTAACTTACTTGAGGAAGTCGTCATAAAAACTTATTTAGACAGGCATCTTCCTCGTTTTGAGCATCCATCCTGGTGATCCGACAATAAAGCAAGATCTCGGCGAAGGAACAGAAGGGAAGACAGTCAGCACACTCGATACATTTTTAGATTTGATAAGGTCGGTTCGATGCCTAATTTTTGGTTTTTTATGCTTTCGTTGGGGCGAATTTCGTCTGTCGGATAGTCTTGCCTACGCATACGTTTGTATGTCTGTCTGTCTGCTTAGCAATTTTAGCTGACGGATCAAAGAGCAACTGCTACAAAGTGGCAGTCATAATGTATGAAACTGCGATTGACTACGACCCAAAAATTTTTAAATAAAGGAAATTTCTCTGAATTCTATATGGAGTTCTCGATTGAAGAAAAATTTTTCCCGGACGAGATCATAGCAACATCACTAAACCTGAAAGCCTATGCATACTAAAATCTGACATTCCATAAAAAGGTTATGACCTTCCAGTATTTGTAGGCGTCAGTGAGTTTTTCATTTTTTAAAGCAATTATGCAATTATGCCTCAGCTGCGGTTTTTAAAAGCATGGTTTTCACGTTCAACAAAGCGCGCAAGTGATGCGGTTTTTGTTTTCACGTCGTAAAAAGCAAAATTATCTTTAGAGCGATGGTCATTTGCGGGATTATGTGCCACTTCATTTAGATATTAAGATTTGGATTTCGTCATCTTCCACTCTTACGTCGTATTTCGTGCCCGGTAGGAGGAGATAAATCGCTTGAAAAATCGAAAGACCTTTGGAGTTAAAAAGTCACATTGTGCTAAACGCGTCTAAGAATTATTTATTCTGTGTATAGGAAAGTATTTATCGTTTGGGTGCATCGTTAAGATGCATGTTTCCATTGCAATACATTTCTGAAGTCTAATTGGAATATAGTTTGACATTTAATGTCATGACTAACGTCAGGCGAACGATCACTTACGCCTCTCGCATGGATGATGCTACGCTTCGTTTTCATATCCACCGAAGCACAGTTTAAATCGGTTTCTTTAGTTCGTGCTTCGCAGGTCTAAATTTGCACACGCAAATAAAAGCGCACTACTGCACTTTCAAGATGAGCATTTACAAAACGGCCAGAAAAAATTTACTGTATTCTTAAAGGGCAAAAAAAAAGTTTATTTTCTTCGAAAATCGTAATCCGCCTAAATTCTGAAAAATGCGGGTAATAGAATGGCTTCAGAAGTTCCTCGTTTCTTTGTATTATAAAATTCCATATCAAGTTCCTCTTCATTTTCTGTTCATAAGAGAACTTCGACAATCTCATCTTCGCATTCCGGCTGTAACCGCCAATCGTTTCCGTTCGCGCTTGCGTAATTACTTTGTGCGTCTCTATGACCAGGAGGGCATCTCATCACTTCCAATGGCACAAAGCTACGCTTCGGCAGCTTTTTGCAGATAAGTATTACTGATAACGATGATAATACTGTGTTTATTGAATGAAAAAAAAAATGCGAACCTGGGAGAGTGCAATAAGAAATTAGGGAAATGTATGTTTAAATAAATATTGCAAAGAAGATTTATACAAATGAGATTAATGCATAAATAATTGAAAGCACTTTTCAGAAACATGTTCCCCGAGAATATAGTTCAAGCCACTTTCCAACAGGTTCAAACCAAATATGAGCCGATCAAGCCCAAAATATTAAAGAAGAACACCACCGATATGATGCTAGCGTTCTCTAACAGTTCGATGAGCATTATGCGACCGTCAGTCGAATATACAGCCGGAATGAATGTACTTGGTAAGCTTTTCCTCAAAGAAGAATAAAGCATACGCGTGGTGATATTACGTTTTCTGGCGTACAGTTTATGAGGAATTTCTAGAATTATTCGACAGTGACCAAAATCGGCTAGAACGTTCAGTAACAAGGAAGAAGAGCGTAGGCATATGCTTCTCGTCCTTGGCACTCATAACAGCTCTGCATTTATGTTCCTTGTAAATGTTCTAACAGCTAATGTTGAATGATTTCTGTACATTTCCTCTTGCCGTGGTATGTATAGAGACTGTTAGGGACTACACCATATGCACTTACCACAGTCCTCATTGCAACAGTCAAATTCCTTCAATAAATTTTCGACAACCAATTGAGGATTGCCCACCTTTACAAAAACAGTTCTGCTCGACTGGCGATCAAGCGGGCCGTTGGCATACGCTGTAGAGCGATAGTTCTAAAAAAAGATGGTCACAAGATTGAATCTGCTTTCGCTGGTGGTATCCATTTTCCCCAAGATTTGGCACTGGTTTTCCCAGAATTTAAGGTCAGAGTTGTTGCTGCTGCTGCTTCAACAATTTTCTTCAAGTGACGAAAAAGAGAGAGCAAATTAATCGAATTCCTTAGATATTCAAGAATTTTGGGAAAATTGGTCTAATCTATCAAATTTCTTGGAAAATTCGAGAGAAATAACTCTTTTTTTTTACAATTTCAAAGGAATGTTTGGCCTTAATTTGATCTTTGGATCGTCCATTATAAAAGAATTATAGAAAAACTAATTTCTAAATTATTTTCGATTTTTAAGAGAAGAGGTTTATTTTCGTCAACTTTTTTTCACATCTAGGGACTGTTGACTTGACTTTCATTTTTTAAAAAGAATCTCGCGAAAATAATTTAACTCTTTAACTTTTCCACGTTTTATGGGGAAATAACTCGACTTATTGACTTCTAAAGAGAGAAATTAATTTTGCCAAAAAAACTGAACTTTTGGGAAAACAACTCTTTTGCATAAATTTTAAGGAAGAATAGATGAAAACGACATTTCAGACCACCCTTTTTAAGAGGTGTTTGCCTTTTTCGCACTTTTATAGGCGACAATTCGGCAACAGCAAAACGCATAATTGCTAAACGTCGTGCTACAGGCGTGAGCGTCGATGAGGTTAAAAAGACGACGGGCGATGATCATCTCAAATATGAAATTCACCATTCGTATGTGAACAGTAGGGGTGGTGGCAAGTGCATAAAAGATTTGATAATGTAAGACATATACGACACCCGTTGGCAGGAAACTCTCTGACTTTTATCATAGTTTCGATTTTTTTTTGGAACTCACCTTGACATAACGTTCAAATTTTTGTTGCTTTAACAGTTTTGATCATAGATTTATTGCGGACCACTTCCGCCATTTCAGAATATAAATGATGGTGGGTTACCGTTTTCAGCGCCCTTATCATTCTGATTCCAACACTCTTGGCTATAGAAGCAAAGAAGAAAATCCATCCCTNATTCCTTTGCGTATTTTTTTGCGAGCGCGAGCAGAAAGCTCTTCATTCAAGCGAGGTTAAGCAGATCTGAAAGAAAGAAACATTACTCCGTCTGCTTTTCTCCACCGAGGGAACTCATACGTGCGATCGCCTGATCCCTTTTGACGAACGCCAAGGTTGACGCTGTCTTAATGAGAATTTCGCACGTCGAGAACCTTTTCACTGTCAGGCACGCTTATTGATGCTTGCTTTTGAATCCATATTTCATGCCGATCTTGATGGCACAACATTTTCAGGAATAATCGTCTTTTGCATTGCTTTCGGCATAGTTGTCAGTCAACTGGGTGAACAAGGCAGACTCATGGTGGAATTTTTTGTGATCATGGACCAAGTGATTATGCGCTTGGTTATGATGATCATGTGGTAAGTTGACGAACGCTTTCCCTGCTTTGATAACAAACTTGTTTTTTTTTTCATACATATATCAAAGTCGGCAACAGGAAGTGCGTAACCGCCCTCCCACTTCCCTCCCCTC
>JPKZ01000623.1:148737-162285 GCA_000803305.1 Toxocara canis
TTTTACTCGCTCATATCAATTGCCGCCTCATTATTGCAATAGCAGCTGCCGTACACTTTCTGCTTACCGCTTCTCCCTTCTTCATGTTCTATACTTTTTTTTAGGTAGAGCGCGGCAGTCGCTTTTGCTGAAATTTCTGAGCTTGAAAAGGTAGCTTCTGATGAACTGATAAAGGTCGAGCTTAGTTAAGCGAGGCTACCCTGTTATTTCATAGCTTGCGATTTGTTGGGCACTGCATAAACTAACAGTGCGGAATTCAAGAAAGGACCCCTCCTGAAAGCAATCTGCAAATGGCAATGCAAGATCTGTTTTCCTTATTGTTAACGATTCCGTGAACACAGAGGACAGCAACTTCTCACGACCCCGTACCGCGTGCCAGTTTGCAATGTGTCGGACGAATAACAGCGGAATTATCGCACAGAAAATTTTCAGTGATATCACCAGCTAACTTTCGGATATGCACATGCGACTGTATTCTTTTTTAGACTTAGTTCGCTACACTGCGCCACGGTCTCATACATATCTTCCAGAGAGAATGCAGAAAACTGGGTGGGAGGTCGTTTTCCAATTCATGTTCCGGACTGTTGGAACAGCTTCTGGAAAAATTTGCGTATTCTGGGTATTTTCTACGAACCGATATTCCTACTCCTGAACTGCCTATGAAATCTCTATAAAACTCAAAAAAGCCATCAAAATCAAACATACTGTTAGCGAGTTATACACCAATCGTCTCAAGTATGGAATTTTCATGCCCAGTGGAGGAGATCCGAGCGCCCCGCATATCAAGTCCAGCCAAAAAAAGTTTCAACTCTGGTAAAAATATAAAAACTAAAAGAAGTTGTCGTCGGACTGTGGCTTACAAATTAGAATTGTTGTGTAGACAAGAGAAATAGATAGAATAGAATCGATGATGCGGAGTCGCAGTTGTAGTTATTGTTCGATACAAGACTTCTGCACTTCCAGTTGCAACTTTCACTGGCTATCAAAAACTTTAACGCACTTTTGTCTTTGAGACTTCCCTTACTCAGTGTTTGACAGATACTTTCACAAACTAGCTATGAAATGTGTACCGTAAAAGGGTTTCCAAAAAATCGGAAGTGAGGGTGAGAAAGAGAGACATTTGGTAAAAACGGAGTAAGTGCAAATACTAGTATGTGGTAAATAAACTGCAAGCAGTTCCATCTTAACGGTGTTTGAGAAGCGTTTGTCCGTGGAAGAGGCCAACTTTGCTGAGTGGTGAAGTGGTGCCAAGTTTTTAAAGCTTATATCATTTTCTCTTTGTATCCAATCCACATTTATCATGGCGATTTGCCATTTAGAAATAGTTCCGTAAGGGAAATGAGAGGCTGTGAGAGTCCGCGGCTGAGGTTTTAGCCGTTACTCCCAACTTTTTGAAAATGTTAGAGGGGTGGGGGAAATGTGAACTTTCTAGGATCCTGCTCGAGATATCGCTCCTCGCTGGTCCAATCGGCAGTCAAATTTACACAACGGTAATGTCCAACGACATACCGGCCAGAGAAGTGATGCTGATGAAGGATTCACTGCGTAATGTCGCATTTCAGTGTGGTGGTCGTTGATGCAGGTGATTCTGAGAAGGAAAGCGGCATCTGTGGAGCGATACGAGAAGTGGACACGCTGGAATTTTTCAGATGGTACGAGGCGGCGGGTATCGTTCAAATTATGAAGGATGATCAACAAAGTTGTGATTAGCATTCGTAATCCCATTCGTAATCGTAATCCCATAGAATTTGATGGGATTACGTGTAATTCTTTCCTGTGCTTGTACGTCTGAAGGAGAGATGTGGAATAACCGTCTGTCTATTTTCATCCTCCCTCTTCGTAACTCCACCCTCCAGCATCAGACAGATGCGGTTGTGTTCACTGTTCATACCAATTTTTCTGCCGCCCGCCATTATTTGTTATTTTTTCGCAACAGCCAATTATTTCACAATAGTTTGGTTTCGAATCAGTGCAGTATGCCGCAAGCGATTAGCGTTGACGAGAATGTCCGTCATTGGCGTCTTCAAAGGATACTTACTGTTTCGGTTGTTGTATTCCCATCGTCACTGAGAAGCAAATTCACATTCTCATGATAGCATCCGAACGAAATACATAACTGTCAATAAATAAAGCGGCGAAAGAAAGGACAGAATAAGGAGTAAATTATCGTGGAATTGCGGTAACACTAGCAAGGCATTAGTGCAGATGAGATCAACTGCGCAAAGGGGTGTAGGTGGGGTATGGTTAATATGGGTGATCGTGAACCATATGTTGAGTGACAATGCGGTTCGCGGGTACGGTCATGGTTTGTACTGTGAAGAGTAGTGTAACCAAGCCTGTGCGTTACGGGCGACACAGCGACATTTGCCAAATAATTTTACCGTATTTCTGTTCTATTTCAGATCGTTTGCTGCGTAGTGCGTCTCGCATGACCAAATCCCCCTTCTGGTGTCCATTTGTCATCAGTTGAATGAACCTTCATATCAGTTCACTGCATTCTCGTTTGTTCGTATGCGTCTGTCAGACTGCGTTGATTTATTTACGCTTTCAGTCCTGTTATTCTCTTCGAAGAAGCGCCTCCTCTAAAGGATTTTGATCTTGTGACGTCACCATCGAAGAGTGCTCATTCGGCGCAGATTCGATTCTCGGGTGCTGTTGCCTTTACGAGTTCGTTCATGCCTTATTCTTGTGTCAATCGAATCGGCCCATTATCGGTTCATTTCTTGTAGCGCATGAGACAGATTATTTTTATCGTCTAATATGTACTTTTTCTGTGTGTCATCTCTTCTGTCCTTCTTTACCCAAACTGGGGCATCCTCATATGATCAAGGGGGAGGGAGGGAGGGTCGGGGTTGGCAAACAGAATAATTAACACAAATCTTAGTGTTTTTTAAAAATAACTTTTAATCGGAAATCAGAGAAGCACAGGGAAAGGGAAATTTTATGAACAGGCACCGGAAAGAAAATTTGTGCACTATCCGGAAGAAACCGCCTGCAAACGTGTATTCCTGAATGCCCTTGACGTGTTTAACACTTGTGCATTTTCGTCATTCACAAAAAGTCATTTTTCGGTCATTCCCCTTGCTTACGCTTCTGAAATATGACTGTAAAAGCCAGAGACAAACAAATCAAAGAGCTTTAAATACGCAGTAATTTTCATTGTTTGTGCCAGCGTCGACTGCCTCAATTTGTCAGCACGTTTTCTATCTCCTTATTTTTCGATGATGATTTATTCGAGTATCTGGGGTAACGTCTACGATACCAAATTATATCCACAGCCGTTTGTTCCTTTCCCTATTTTTTTTCAACATTTCGTCTTCCTAGCTTAAGATCAGCTTGTCGACATAAATTCGTTTTTGAAGGGAGAAATATGCATTTCATTTTTTTTTTTACTAAGGTTAGTTCCTTCTCGTAAAACACTGTAGAGAGGGTAACTTTGTGTAAAGAAGCTGTGTACGCACTTTTTCTCATCTATTTGAACGTTTTTTTATTTCTCGCTAAAGTTACAGCAATTTCTTACCAACTACTCAAGTCCATAGTCGTTGGTTTTCTCCCTTGTAGGTTCCAAAAATTTGTTTCACCGTTTTCGACGGGTGCGCCGACGTCTTCCTTCCACTGGCCTCTCTCAGAGTCCGCCGCTGTCTTCAGTGCATTCAAACGTTCTCCAGATGGATTGAGTGTCATACCATTAAACCTGTCAAGCGGAGAGGGCCGGGTCTTTACTACCTACAAATTTCCATGCTTCTTTCTCGGGCAAGCTAATCTGTCAAATCTAAAGATTTATTGTTGCAATTATTGCATTGTTGCAGTGTTCTTTTTCAAGTGTAGATGATTGATTTAGTGCAAAAAGAAGCTTTTGGCGTGAGCAGCGGAGGGAATTTTTATGCATACGAGGTGAACGACCAGTTTTGCAGTTGTCGAGAGAATCTCAGGCGTCCTGCGTGAATGATATATCCGCTTTATAAGGAGTTACGAAGCGAGCCAAAAACTTGCCAACTGAAACGAGCGAAGCGGATCGAAAATTTTTCAGGTAGAGCGAGCGAAGCCAACGTGAAGAACTTGGCCTTTCCAACGGTCTTCGTTTAAGTTCAGTGATACTCTGATTACCAGTGCGCTTTTATACTTTTGCTATTAATAGAAAGGCGCTCCCTCATACAGTACCCCAAATTTGGGTTGCGCAGACCTTATTCATTCGCCGAAGCTTCCTTTTACGTTTTGCAGTTGTCGAGAGAATCTCAGGAAATTGGTATCGCCAAATGAACTTTGATAATGCACCTTTCCTTGAGCGAAACGAGTCAAAGTTCTTTGAAGCATTCAAGCGCGCTTCAGGAATTCGTCCTGCGTGAATGATATATCCGCTTTATAAGGAGTTACGAAGCGAGCCAAAAACTTGCCAACTGAAACGAGCGAAGCGGATCGAAAATTTTTCAGGTAGAGCGAGCGAAGCCAACGTGAAGAACTTGGCCTTTCCAACGGTCTTCGTTTAAGTTCAGTGATACTCTGATTACCAGTGCGCTTTTATACTTTTGCTATTAATAGAAAGGCGCTCCCTCATACAGTACCCCAAATTTGGGTTGCGCAGACCTTATTCATTCGCCGAAGCTTCCTTTTACCCCTTTGCTAACTATACGCAGCGTGTGCACGGTCATCAGATAATGCGCTTTTTTCGATTCTTTTTCATTTTTCTGCTCTCAAGTATTGTTTCATTTGCTAATTTTTAAAAAGAACTTTATCTGGCCAAGGAAGACACATTGCTGGCGCTGATTTTCACAGCAATCTTCCAACTCATGCTCTCTGTGCAATCTCTTTTTTACTTCATTCTTTGCATATGTTGCATTCCTTTCTATGGCACATAGGCAGTTTACTGGCACAATGGCTATTCAAACGAAGTCGTTTGGAAGGGAGGGCGAGAGCAGGAGAGGTTTTACCACCTAAAGAGGGTGTTTGATTGTGGAAATATTCAGTATGACGTGAGTGCCCTCCATCCGTGTTTTGTTTTCGTTTGGTTCTTAAAATAAGACTGCTTGTGGTTCACATGTTCTCCACTCTCGTTCTACCACTTCCAACCCCTCCCCCCCCTCCCTCCATGATGGGTTGGAGGGGAATAGAAGATTTGGTTCACTGTTCGGACCGCCTATCTCGATTCCGGTCCTATTCGGTTCATAAACGAAGACGTTTTACTCATTGGAATTTTGGTTCATTGTATTTTGTTTAACAATGATGGAATTTTTGTCGAATTCATTGGCGCACTCACCAGGCTCTTTATATGCAAGCCAGAGGGATTTGGCACTTAATACGAAGTGTTGCTTCGCAAGGGGTTAACATGGCGGTTGTAAAAACTAGTTTACGCAGGAGAAAACGGTCGCAACTGAAGGGAAGTCTTGTCGAGTTCGAAGACAGTTCTAATTGTCATTTTTTTTCATTGTCATTAACTTGTGATTGATGATTTCTGTATTCGTTGTTTCTACGTTCTTTGATCCGTTGCTTTTATACTTACCTTTCTGTTGAAAAATTTATTGGGATGAGAGAGTTTGTACAAAGAAATGAGCTTAGTTTTATAGGAAGGATGTACAAAATGTGATTCATCGAAAACATCATTCCTTCCAGATTAGAGGGTTTTGAATTAACGAATAATTTTAATTTATATACTGATGAAGTGGAAGTAAACGACAGTTTCTCCACTGTTTAAAAAGGCGATTCTCACAGCCCCGCCACCTGTCGTCCACAGCGCTGAGAAATAACTGAATTCTTCCTTGAGGGGATGAAGATGCTAGAATGGGACACATTTTACAGTTGAATGTATAAAAGGCATACGTTACTATCGATATGCAGACCCTTTTATAAAAACTCGATGGTGCCCTCGACTCCCGCGATATAGCACTCTTACTTTTACGTAACCTGCTTTTTGGAAAAGGGATAACTGTTGTAGTGAATGATGTTTCCTCCAAAGAACGGTTGGCAAAATTTGATCTCTCTCAAAGGTCAGTTTAAGGTCAGTTTAAAGTCTCATCTCTTCTGTCGTTCTTCTCTGGCTCACTTGTTAGCGTCAAAACATTTGGGGAACTAGTTCTATTCGCGAATGACGTGCGATTGTTGTACCAAGAGAGAGCTTCAAACGAACAGCCAATGATGAATTGCATGGCCTCGGACTTTGCTAAAGTCGGAAAGCACCCAGAAACGATCCATACGATAATTAATTTTTCAAAAACAGTGGCTACTAGGTACAGCTGACCCCACTAGACGCCCAAAATTGAGTCACCAAATCTGGACTTTAGAATAGACAACAAACATATTGGCGTCAGGAACTTGTGCTTTTTCTTGATGGACTGTTTCCTTGACCAGCAGTTAACCTGTCGAAGACACTTCAGCACGATATCGAAACAGTGTTCTACTTACATCTACTACTTCGCGCTATTCCCCTCCCCCCCTCTTCTTTCTGAAGCGCAAAACAAAATGTTATTCAACAGCATGGTACTTGCAAAAATTAGACTGTTCTTCCGTGTGACAGCGATTGCGCGTAAAAAACATTAGTCATTCAACAAGTATTAGACCACAGCATTCGATTCACACATCAGAGAAAAAAAATACGACAAGATTTAGGATGTTAAGGCTATATGCTACTGGGATGAGATTGGTCATCTAGCGGATTGATCGTCTCACATTTTATTATAGAATTCGGATAACCACAATGTAGAAATAAGCCACTGCATTTTTCATGAGCGTTATTATGTTCCCAGGTTTCTAATAATGACATAAGGTGCCGAAACGTCGAATACGAGGTATTCCTTATTGCGCAAGTGATGTTCGTCAACAGCAGTGTAACTGTATACGATTGTAGTCTACACTTCTATGTCGTCCCACTTTTTATCTCTTCTTTCCCGTGCGATTTGCTAAGTTATCTTGCTGTACATATTTATATTGTTTGGCTATCAGCAAGTTTCATGCTTAGTGAAATTCTATGGAGCTTTTGTGGGATGGCAGCGGATAGAGGAATGACTGTGAAGTTAAGTTATGTCCAAGAACTTCAGTTGTTATTTGGGAACACAAATGCGTTCGCTTGTCCAATGTTAATATGGAACACGATTTTCGGTGCAACCGTCCGCATAAGTGAGTCACATGCTAGTTTTGATCGTGTGCAACGCGTTTCGGTTTCTATTGTATGCATAAGCGTCAGTGAAGATTTTAAGCTTGTGCTTAACGCCTATCTTTTTTTTTGCTGTTTTCGTGAAGATATGTGGAGAGAAGAGAAAGAGAATGCTGTGTGTTTTGTATGGATTTGGAATGAGCAACATATTTGTAGATGAAAACGTCTCAAAGTAAAGTATGCTTGGATATTGCTGATCCCTGCGCGCTGACAGTGGTAAAGTCCCATGTTTTCTTCAATAACTCTAGACACTGGAATTTAATCATTTTTGCAAATATTCCTTAAATAATCACTAGTTGTGAAACTTTGCGTCGGGCACAGCTCGTATTATGTCGCGCTGCCGCACAGCTCGCACTATCGATTGTTTGTGGGGAAAAGATTAAGAATACGTGAACAACTTGATCTTAACACCACAGTAAACACTCCGGAGGATTTTTTAACATATGAAATGTCCAGTTTAAAAAAGAAGTTCGAAGGCCTGCCAGAATGCTAACACGTTATGCGCCTCTTTAAGGCACAGGTAAAAACGGTCCTTCATCCCCTAAGTTCGGCGAATTTAAATAAAGAATATTCAGCTATGCATAAGCTGAATGCGTTGGTTAAACGAAATGTTTAAGATCGGAACTACTTTCGCTTTTGCTATTCAACCTATCGAAATTTTCATATCCGTGTTCCAAATAATTTCCTTTCTTTCATCTAGAAATTCAGGTCTAGAGGGCTGGGTTTACTGCAATTGTTGCTTACGAAACTTCGCATTATGAACCGAAATTCCGGTCCGCGGAATCGTACTTAAGGTAAGTTTTTCCTGTCGCATACATTTCACAGCCAGGCGCTATCAATCATGCAGCAAACACGTAAGGCCATAAATCATGCTAATCAAGTTTGGTCGCAATAGTTTTTCTGATCCAACTGGAGCAACCGAACAGATAGAAACCAGTGTACATATAAGTAAACGAGCATGAAAGGAACTTGGCCAAGTTCGAATGTTCCCATGGGCCGCTTAACAAGCACAAAAGAAATCGAAATTAGACCAAGAGAGTAAAATTCTTCCTGGTTCGCTTCGCTTGCCAAATTAATTTTACCTGACAAATTAACAGACATCCTTAATTTTAACCCAAGTGCTTTCGAGATTCAGGCCTATCTTGACAAGTCACAAATTTTGAAGATATAATTGGCCCACATTTTGGTATTTTGCCAATTTTTTTAAAGCTCGTGATGAAAAATCCTTCACACACCTTCGCATACAGGCATACAAACGTGAACACGCGAAGGTTCGTTTTCGCTACAGTGAAAAGCTCGGGAAGAGCAGGCAAGCTTACGTAGTGCAATTTTAACTCAGATTACCAAACTGAGTGCATAAAAGTAGCGTCTTCTTTAGCTGGCTCATTTTCGCAGAGGCGGCTAAGCGGTTTTCGTGCGTTTCATAGGTTTTCATCATTGCACAAGTGCATTATGGGCCCGTCACGTCTATCATTATGATATGTGTGTGTACGCGTCCCTTGCACTAGTTTGAACTCATGAAGCATAGGAGCCACCTTGATGAAGCATGGCAACGATCTTCTGCCAATATGCGACAATCAACAGGTAGGGGTGAGTCTCATTCGTGAATTGCTAGATCTGTTGTAGCGCATGGGAAATTCTCAAGCGAAAAGGATAGGCCGACCCGGAGAGGGGAAGGGGATGAGGGGAACAATTACCCTCAGCTTAATTTTGTGAAACAAATTTGGGCTCGCGTAACATGGCACTACAACCCATAGCAAGCGTAGCACAGCTCTAAATCTCGTTTTCTTGTTGAGAACTGAGAAGATTTGAGAAAAGTTATGGTGCAAATGCCAGCAACAATTCTGCTCTCTTGAACAAATCGTCCGATCACTATTGAATCACAGCGAATGTGGATGAGAAATATTTGTGCTTTGCTAAATGTTCCTTATGCTCTTTTTGAACATTTAATAGGCTGTTTTTGGTTTTGGCCTGTATTGTGTAAGACGCATATATTGTCAGCTTTTTTCTCAGCTTGTTTATAGAGTAGTCGTCGGAAAGTTGGTCAAGGTTAAATTTTTCTTTTGTGCGAAATAAGCCTTAGAATCGCTTGATATGCGATTTGTTGGGCGAACGATGTTGAAGTAGACGGGAGGGGGGAAGCGAGGCGAATGGAACATATTTGGGCGTTTTTTATAATAGTATGTAACAAATAATTGGATTTCGGTACCATGTCATACTGCAAGAGCAACGATCGATGAGCGTGAGTCTTTTTCGTACTAGTCGTATATAAGATTGATGATAGCCGAGTAAAGTTGCTTACTCCCCAACCGCCGTAACATCTCTCCACCCACTGAACTCCAGATTTTTCGTGCACAAAAAATGCAAAGATGTCATGAAGCACGATTTTCATAACTTTCTACTATTCAGTGGTTGGGCATAATTAGAGAACCTGCATAAGATGCCACTTGTGCTGTGTGCTTAAAAAATCGTTGTGCTACGCGGCACTCCACTTTCTCTGATTGCTACATCATTGTAGTTGTGGTGCACGTCAAACATTGCAAACGCATTGCACTTGTACCTTAAATGTGTTTGAAGCATTTCGCCAAAGAATTTCTCAATGAAATCGTCGTTTATTTGGCTGCGTTTATTCAAACAAAAACTTCAACCATGGATCATGCGAATTAAAAAAAAAACGATTTCGCGAACACATTATCGGAAAGGGAGGAGTTATTGATGCAGATTAAATCAGTAAGAGAAAAGCGAGGTGGAGGTGAATTTTGATGGCGAAAATTCCGTTTTCTTTTTTCAAAGGGAAAGTAGAGAAATTATTGCTAACAAAGGAGAATCTGCAATTAACCAGTAATTACTGGCAGTTGTGAGCTTCAAACATTTTCGCTTTTTCAAACAAATTCTTGAGAATAAAACAGTAGTATAGAGTCCAACCGCCCGAATCATAACTATCATGTAATCAATACTCGAAACCTTTCGTTACAAAAAATATGAAAATTCTTGGCTAGTTGTTAAATCCTACTCAGATAACTACCAGAATAGATTGATATCCCTTTCCTAATTTACTGTGGTTTTTTTTTCCAGTTACATGGTCGTACCTTTCAACCGCAGTAGGCCATCAGTCGTTAACAGCAGTGAATCTGACGATGTAGCGCGACAGGACAGTTGGGAAACAGACCAAAGTACTTTGAAGCGGGCTTTATGGCATTTTCGCCAGTAAATCTGTTCTCCTACCGTTTAAAAGTCGAAGTGTAATCTCGGTTTAAGAACAATAAAGCAGGAGGCACACTGTACTTGCACTTCCCACCGAAATTTCTGCATACAAGTGTAACTGCACTGACTTCAAGGAAACATGGCCTTTTTCAACATTTCTCTTTCTCATATTGGGTTCAAAACTGTACTGCAGCCAGATAGAGTGCATCTTTCAAGTACAGTTGCACCACCGCTACGTTGCAAATGCACAGAGGTGTAGGAGTTCAATGGCGTGTAAAATGACGAAGCACTTGACGACAAGGAAAATGGCTAATGAAGCCTAATTTTGTCGATTTGATTTGCTGGCTATAAAGTTTCCTGGCTCGCTTCGCCAGCTTCACATTTCTGCTATCCAAGTCATTAAAGCCGAAAATTTAAATGATCGTTTGTATATCAGAATAAAACATGGACTGCTTAACTCTCTGAAAATATGACAAAAAATGGTGCCAAGCCCCACCTCCTCTTAATACTTACCTCCCCCTCCTCCTGTCGCATGGTCTTCAGCTCTACAAGGAGACTGATAAATTAAGTGCACTCGCATCGAAAGCTATTTGCACCAAAGTTTCAGATATTTCGAGTGTACGCTGTCCAGCCAGACAGTTAAGCCCATTGGATAGTTGAGCCTACTGGCTTAATCGTCAAGATTAGTATTGAATATTTACTTGGGGACCTCACTGTCGATAGATTAGAAAATTAGGATCAAATAAAATATGAATCGTTGGTTATTCACTAGAAATTAGCTCCCCATTGATGAGGTAAGTTCATATATAGTTCTGATGGTACCAGCGAGTAGTTTTCAAGGCTTATCATTTTTCATTTGCTGCCCTATGAGGTGTTAACACTTTTCAATCTTTAGAGATAACTGTTTCCGCCATCCATGGGCGTTTTTTGAATATGTCTACGTAAAGTCGACTTCGAGCCAAGCCGATGAAACATTACCGAAGACGGGGTCCTCTTTTTTAATATTTGGAGATATGCTTTTGTCAAGCGGATATGGTAAATGGTTAATTTGGAAAAGAGCAGTTGAACTGGCAACCGTGTGGAATAGCTTTTGGGGGTGGAGCCAGAAAAGTCCTTAACGAATGCTGGAAACGGGAGCAACTACTAGATATAGTAGACGCGTTACTGCGCTCTTTATTGGCGGATGGCTTATGAGGCGGCTGAGCGGCCATTACTCAGCCACGCTCAAATAGCGTTTCGTCTCCCTTTCGCTCGCAAACATTGTGAGAGTTGTGGAAAACAAAGGCCACTGTAATCGGGACAGGGTGGAAGAGATCGTTGGCCAATCGGAAGATACCAAAACGGTAGGCATCGCAAATCACTATCCTTTTAAACCGTGCACAGCGTTAACCACGGTTTTTCCAAATCACCGCCAACTTCATTCATCTTCAAAAAACTACGTTCGCAGAATCTGCCAGTGTTGCTTCCTTTGCCCATAGTAACCTCTCCATGGCGATTATTTGTATCGTTGACCAATCTTTCTTCTCAGAGACCAACTCATTTCAGTCCTACCCAGGAAGGAACATTAATCTGGAGACGAATCAATTTGGCTTGTTCCCTCTCTCAATTTGTCCAATACCGCTCTCGCTATCCTCATATGAGCGCAGTATCTGCGCTGTCTTCCAATCAGAACATTTTGTGGACGTTACGTTCATGCGCAGGCTCAGTTTGCGTATGCCCGAAAATGAATACGGTCGAACAGTTGATCGTAAAAAGTTGATGTGTCTCGATAATTTCCTGCTTTCGAAGGCTTCAACAGTAAGCGCGCCCCTGGCCGTTTCCCTGTTTATTTACCCACTTCATTAATACCCTTTCTGGGAACTACTGAAATTCATTAGTCACATTTCCACCTTCTCAAATTCGCAAGCTATAAGCTGTGCAGCTTATTTTCGCCATAAAATAGCATTTTCTTAAACGCCCACCTCTTCATATTGGAAAGTTTCTCTTTTCGTAGCGAAATACGTTCTAGCAACTTTTGTCGATCATTAAGGCGGTTTCTTTACCCCATTCTCGGCCGTTATGCTCTAACTTACCTTAGTGCACAGCTTTTTGAAAAAATGAGATATCTTTAACAGCGTTGCGGAGATTTTTGCTGATTCAACGATCTCTTTTTTTTTTGGAATTCATTTCAGCTGTTTTCTGGCAATCTCTCAAACAAAATTTTTTGAGCATGGTCAAGATCCTAAACGGAAAGAAAAGTATTGCTGATGTGAACGTTTCGATTCGTAACTTGCAAAAATAAAACGAATGCTTTGCCCACATGAAAAGTGCCATCCTTTCCTTTCGATACATCCACCATGCTCATCCGAGTGTTTCAGTTGTATCTTTTAACTCCGTATCAAAGAGATATGCAATCTTGTGGCACATAAACGCAAACTCCTGCACATACTGCTCGACCAATTATATTGTTGCATACTTTGTGACAGCGATGTCTAAGTTTTCTTCATGACCTCTTCTTACACCGCCAACTTCCTTGCTTATTCGGCTAAGCGAGCTGGAATTTTAAAAAAATTGTGACTTAAATGATGCAACTTGTGTGGACGATCATGCAAAGCAGGAAGAACAATAGGAACTCCATATGCATTTTTATCGAACTTTTGTAGCTTTTTTAGACCTAAAAGTTGGAGATGCTCATGCAAAATTCAGATACAGATCGGCAACCTTAGCTGGAAGGGTTTTGCAATTTAGCGGACAATTTTCAAGAGATGGCTAGTTTTTCTTTTCAAAATTAACGTCCTGCGATGATGTTTTTCACTTTACTGTATTGGATTTATTGGACGTTCAAGACGATAAAAACATTTTAACAAATATCGTACATGGAATACGACCAGAAATAAATGCCATTTTAGCAACAGCAGTTGAACATTTTTTATTGAATTGACGGTGCTCGTTTCGGATGTCATATATTACTTTCGAGACAAGCACATCCATTTATATCTGACAGTTCGTTGAAGTGGGCTCCGCCACAACATATTAAATTACTTCAACAAATGTCACAGACGCAAATAAGCAATGAGAAAGATTTCAGACGTTCAATCGTGAATCCAACGCTCCACCAAATTTGATTATCCGGGACAGATCACCACGTATTTGAAAACGCGCCTTAGACGTCCCATCACCTTTCCCAAAAGAACGACAGTTCTTTCCTCCTGCCCCACCCC
>JPKZ01000623.1:162446-176587 GCA_000803305.1 Toxocara canis
ACCAAGTGCTCTAAATCATTTCTGTGTCGATGAGCTGTTCCGGATTCACCAAAACGAGGTCTGCTTTAGCTATTGAAGTTATTGAAGAAAAATGTGTTTTGTTTATGGGGCCTTCTCCACTAATCCATCCTAGCAATGACGGTATTGTTGGCTGGAGTTGTCAAGGACGTCGGTGAAAGAAGTGCTTTCAGTTGATGATAAAAACTGTCGCAGTTGGTCCTCGTCTCCGTCACCAATTAGGTACGCTAGTATCCTCCTGCATTTTGCTCCACTGCTGGGGCTCAGAATAATGCGTCCTTAAGATATGTCCGGGTTCCTCACATTACCGCATGCAGTTCGCGCTTTTCTTGTTTCGTTTCATGCCAGGCTCACCGTTGAATTGATAGTTCTTTTACAGCAGCTAAAAATTAATTATTCTTTTGTTTTTAGGTTAAAAATCCTTCCAAATCTTTTGCGGCGCTTTCCTTTTCTGTTTTTTTTTCTTCGCTTTATCAACTTTTAACACGCGCTCTTATTGCGTTCTTGAATCGAAATAGTTAGCTGTTTCTTAACTTCGGTGTCACTTGTCACTAGGTCGCCTGATAATTCTCACGACCGAATCCGAACATTGCCGCAATTCTTTAGCCGAAAACGTCACTTACTCGTTCCGTTGATGATCTCATACTGAACGATTGCTTGAAGGAAAGTGAAGTTCAAAAGTCTTAACATGAAAATTTCGGGACAGGAGACTGAGTTAAACAATTGTTGGGACTGATAGGAATTTTCAGGCGACACGTATGCTTAGAAATCATAGGTACTTTTTGCCAGGCTATAACAATCCTTACCGTTGTAGCTTTCGCGAGAGACGCTCGCCGTTGAGTGGTTGGAGGCGTACGCCCTTGTAAGAGACGAACTCGATGAATTCGCTAGTTGGTGGGTGGATAATGCTGATCATGGTGAGCAATCACGATATGTATGAAGTCGATAAATTAATGTCGTTTTCGGCTGATGAAAAGCAGGTTTATCCGCCTCTTGTTACGAAATATTCAACGTCGTCCCTCGAAAATTGAGGATGATTTTCAGAAGCAGTCAGCAGGAAACGCAGCAACCGAGCACGTTTACCGGCTATCAGCAATGGTTGTCCAATCAGCAACGTAGCTAATTGCCGAGAGTTTGGACCGGCCACACGGTTTTATATTGCGACCAGCGAACAGAGTCGGTGGGCAGTCCCGACTTCCTTAAGCGCCACCTCCTATTTCTCTCTAATCTGCCGGCAGAACGAGTGCACACGTGCGCTCTGCTTGGGAATCGACGGTCTCTATTCGGACGCTTCAGTGTCTGCATCGACGGCTTTCGAAGTGCTCTCTTCGCGTTCCACGGCACGTCGAAACGCCAAAAATAGTAACACACCGTCTCTTGTGTGATGCACATGCGAAGGGACGTATCACTTCTAAAAGTGATCTCTGTGACGACATATGATCGCACTGGCAAGTGGCCAATACTGTCCGAATGAGATGCGGTACGCACCACCTGGTCAGTGACATCACTGTCCTGGCTGTTGTGTGCATGCTGATGACAGGGATGACTCGCGTAAAGCGCTTCCGGTTGTCCAAATTGTCTATATCAACCTTCTAAGAGGCGCTGATCGCAGCGTTAACTCAATTTGTGATCGACTGATGCACAAGAGAACAATGACGAATCATGCTGTTGTGAACATAGGAACGGTTCTCAGTTCGACTAATGGCTGAGCGAGCTTCCAAAGTTACTGTCAAACCAGCCAGAAGGTGACTCACGATTTTAGTTAATGCAACCTATCACAAATTCCTGGCGAAAAAAAACACTCATCACTTTGCGGATGAAAAAGCTACTCTTCATGCAAAAAAACCTACGTAACTAAACCCATTAAGTAAAATTCGATTGTTTCAGCTTTCTGGTGGTGGAACTTGATTGTCCAGCTGGAAAAGCAGTCACTTCAGCTGAACCCTTCCTGAACGATAGGCGATAGCGAGAATTACAATAAGGGCACAAAAGTGACCATAATGAATAACTCAACTTTCTTAGAAAAGCTGAAGAGGAAAACTGAAACGGTACTGGAACAATATAATTTAAGACTTCTGAATGTCGTCTTACTCATATAAACCATGGACTTGCTTTGATTATTGTTCAGACAACTCCACCTCGCCAAGCAGCACTTGAAAGGGAAATGATAATAAGCACTCATGCATGGCAACTTGAACCTATTGCATCAGGGATGCGAATAACCCATTAGACTGCAGAAACTTAATAAGCTGATTGATCTAATTAGATGAAGTACAAAAGAACGCCTCCATTTTGAAGTAGTATGTTACAGGAAGATGGTTTCTGTTCGAACGGAAGGTGACTGGAGACCAGGTCAGCAAGAGATAGGCTGGAAAGAGGCGCCCGGTGGTGGAGAGACTATTCGCGGCGTGGAGGATCCGACGAGAACCGATCTACTGAAGAAAACACAACAAAAAAAACGGGAACGAGATTCTAGGGCTCGCACCACATCAAAGTGTTGGAGGACAAAGTTTCGCTTTGATTAAGAAACAGTGAACGATATCAAAAATGAAGACGAGGCAACCTTCAATAAGATGCATATGGGGAGGCACATTCAAGATTTGTACTACCTCTGTCGTATCAGTTTCGGGAAACACCGTTTTGAAAGTCTCATTCAAAAACTGCTGTAGTATTCGTGGCATGATAATTTTTACTACGGATTTTTCAGTGATCGTAATGCCATCACAACAGAATCTGAGGAGCTACTAAGTACCATAAAATCTCGAAACCAGTGCTTGTCCTCTCTTTATTTTTTCTCTACAGCTCTCCTTTCAGAGTTATGGAACAGGCAGCTATGTATGGATCGCCCAGTTCCGAAGAAGGGAAGAAAGCGTCACCGGTAGTGTCGATGGCGTCCGAGTCGTGTCAGACAATTTCGCAAGTGGTGCTCCGTTGTTCGGCGTTCTTGCTACCACTCATGAGTCACCTGCTTCCCCTAGAATTAGAGCGTCAAATTTTCTCTTTATGGTATCAGTGTGATGTTTTTAAAGGCGATAGGAGGAATTTACGTTGCAGAATGGGCATATTGCTTTCGCTTTTTGCGCAAACTGCATTAGGCGAGAAATCGATAGTCGCATTGGCCATGTGCAGTAATTAGCTGTAAAAATTGTACTTTGAGCGAACCTTCTTAAATGACTAATTTGCCCACGCTATAAAAGGAGACGAAAAATTATGTGTGGAACACTTCTGAGGCGAGGTATTGCCGCAATCGTACGCGTAGCACAGTGCTCGCAAAATGCGCGAGCGAAAAAAAATTTGGGGAAAAAAATGTGCGCTAAGCGTTTTCGTAAGTTTTAAATGGGAAGTCACCATTTCGAAACAACGTTGAAGCATTAATTCCGCTTCAGAATAAGTACTTGCCAGTGAATTGGAGCCGCCTTCCTGCTTTGGCGCTGGAATGAATCGGATTGCTGTGACCCGATTCACGTGGACGGCAGCTTGATGGACAAAAACCTCTGGAACTCATATCATTGAAATCTCCTGTCCAGTTAATTCTGGTTCAGAAAAATGCCTTATGGCTTTTCAGGATGTTCGTGAAGGGAAGGGGGGGGGGGAAGCGGTGCTAAATTCCCTATGCATTTTACATCACGAGCCACAGCAAATGTTCGGATTCGGTGAACAGCACCAAAAATTCTGCCAACATACTCAAAAAACTGATCAAAGCGGTCGATGCGTAACTGAGTTCCAAAGCAGTGGATTTGAGGAGCTGCTAAAATTGCGGAAATTTGAAAGAAAACGACCATAAGGGGGTGAGGTTAACTAAAATCTAATGAGGGTGCGTTAAATACCATAAAATCTCGAAACCAGTGCTTGTCCTCTCTTTATTTTTTCTCTACAGCTCTCCTTTCAGAGTTATGGAACAGGCAGCTATGTATGGATCGCCCAGTTCCGAAGAAGGGAAGAAAGCGTCACCGGTAGTGTCGATGGCGTCCGAGTCGTGTCAGACAATTTCGCAAGTGGTGCTCCGTTGTTCGGCGTTCTTGCTACCACTCATGAGTCACCTGCTTCCCCTAGAATTAGAGCGTCAAATTTTCTCTTTATGGTATCAGTGTGATGTTTTTAAAGGCGATAGGAGGAATTTACGTTGCAGAATGGGCATATTGCTTTCGCTTTTTGCGCAAACTGCATTAGGCGAGAAATCGATAGTCGCATTGGCCATGTGCAGTAATTAGCTGTAAAAATTGTACTTTGAGCGAACCTTCTTAAATGACTAATTTGCCCACGCTATAAAAGGAGACGAAAAATTATGTGTGGAACACTTCTGAGGCGAGGTATTGCCGCAATCGTACGCGTAGCACAGTGCTCGCAAAATGCGCGAGCGAAAAAAAATTTGGGGAAAAAAATGTGCGCTAAGCGTTTTCGTAAGTTTTAAATGGGAAGTCACCATTTCGAAACAACGTTGAAGCATTAATTCCGCTTCAGAATAAGTACTTGCCAGTGAATTGGAGCCGCCTTCCTGCTTTGGCGCTGGAATGAATCGGATTGCTGTGACCCAATTCACGTGGACGGCAGCTTGATGGACAAAAACCTCTGGAACTCATATCATTGAAATCTCCTGTCCAGTTAATTCTGGTTCAGAAAAATGCCTTATGGCTTTTCAGGATGTTCGTGAAGGGAAGGGGGGGGGGAAGCGGTGCTAAATTCCCTATGCATTTTACATCACGAGCCACAGCAAATGTTCGGATTCGGTGAACAGCACCAAAAATTCTGCCAACATACTCAAAAAACTGATCAAAGCGGTCGATGCGTAACTGAGTTCCAAAGCAGTGGATTTGAGGAGCTGCTAAAATTGCGGAAATTTGAAAGAAAACGACCATAAGGGGGTGAGGTTAACTAAAATCTAATGAGGGTGCGTTAACACGACGATTTTGCTCAAGCTACCCGTTTTGGTAGTCAACGTTGGTCACTGTTGGGGATTTTGGCGACTTTTCGACCGCCAAAACACGGTTTCGAGCGAAATCGCGTATTCACTCACCACCGCTAGCTTTTGGTCACCATGAGCAGTTTATATTCTCAGTGATCGGCTAACAGTGATTTGTAGTTGGATTGATGCGGTTTAGGTAGTCTGCTTGATGATCGATTTCTTCGTTCTATAATACAATAGAGCTTTGACTGCTCTCTGTGCCGATCAGTGTGTCGCTTATGATAACCGAATTTTTACTCGTGCTCACCTGGTTGTTCTCTTAAATCCGAGGCATATTAGTTTTTCAGTTTTCGCGTTGATATTTTTTATCTGTACGGTCTCACAGTACACCTAACTGGTCGTCACACAAACTGAACAAGTCATTCTTGAGGTTCTACGAGAGTGGCAACAAATGGTCTGACACGTTACCTTCAGGTGGCGACGTGCTGGTCTACTTGCTTACAACGAATGAAGAAAGCTGCTATACTATTTTTGCTACAAAAAAAACTGCAAAAAAGAATGTGTTATTGTGGTGTTGCAGTGTTTATCTGGCTTCATTGCTTTGACTACGCCAACATCAGATGCGAATTTTTGTGGTTCGTTGCTGCTATTCGGACAAAAACTGAGAAGACGTAAGTGCCATTATGGCAGTCTCTGAATGAGGATGAGTTTAAAAACTGGTGTAAAGGGGGTGCTGCATTAGAAGAATCGAGACATAAAATTTTGTTCTCTACACAGTCATTCTTTTGTATACGAATCATAGAAGGTTTTGAAGGTTTTGTTTGTTTTGCAGGAAAACTGAAGGTTTTGAAAAAAACTGCTGCAAGAAGGTTTTGCAGGAAAAAAAATATCTTGTATGGCACAGCATTTTCTCATACAAAAAAGAACTTCCTGGCATTCTTATTTGTTCATTTAAAATTATTTTCTTTGCGGTTTTTTGCATGCAAACAAGTTTATGTATATTAAGAGAGAGAGATCGTTACACCTGCAGAAAGAGGAGAAGAATTTATATTAAAATTCATTGAGAAAAAGCAAGGAAACGTTTTGAAACTTGAAAACTGAATAGTTTTGTAAATAAAAATTGAAAGGAATTCTCGCTTATTCGAACAAGGGAATGTGTGAGAATTGCGAATGTGCAAAAGTTTAGTCAGACAGCAGTGAAGAAAAAAAACAGGGGACACCGTTGCACACATTGTTCATTACAGTGATGTGATTGCACTCGACCGTTCGTTCACACAAAAATGCGAAGAACTCGTTGTGCGGTAACACCGCTGCAGCAATGAAAAAACAGTCGAAAGCAAATTTCCGTTGCAAATGAGTTTTGTTCTCATTTTTCTCTCACTTCCGTTCAGCGTGAGAGGCACACTGGCGGCGTTTACTGCGTGAATTTCTCAGCACGTTAATTTTTAACGAATCGTTCATTTGCATTTGTTATTTGGGCGCTTCTATCACATATTTCAATTCTGTGACTCAGAAAAGCTGCTATAATATTTGTGATTTGGGAAGTGATACCATTCAGAGTTGTGCTTTTGTCTGTTAGCGCTTCACTTGATTCGCCTCAATAATTTTTTTCGGCGTTGAAATTAACAATCGTCTTCACCAACCTTCTTTGGGTTTTCCTGTTAGAGTTTCCCTTATCAGTTTTTCCAGATTCCTAAACATCTTACCTCGATCTGCCCAGCTCTTTTTGCTCTCATAGCATGCAACTCAGGCAGCTGTAAACTCCAGCAGCTCAAGCATCTGTAAAATGTACATGCGTCTCCTTAGATGGAGGTAGTCAAATAGGAGAGTGATGAGCCGTTGTTGCTACGGAGATGTTTGCGACAAAGTGCCGGAGGGCTTTGGAGCATGGGAGGGAAAGCGAGCGTGTTTTTGTGTCTAACTGACGTTTCTAAATTTGGACAGTCATTTGTTTGGCACTTATCGAAGAAAACCAACGCATCAACATTAACGATGAGTGTCACACGAAAAACTGCATACGCTTTGATCAAACAACCGAACTTTTCGATTTTAACTGTATTCCTTTCGGGGGCTCACAAGGTGTTCATCAGCAAAAGGGATAGTAAACAGGCTAGAGTTGACTGCTACATCTCAACTGAAACGTTTTTTGCAACAATGAACGACAATATCCGAACCAAGGATTCCGTTTGGAGTTCCTCATTCGATCTGACTTCATTTTCCATTTAATTTCAAATTTCTTGCCGCCGTCGTTGTTAGGCTGGAATGATCAAACAGAAATGAGCAATTAATGGATTTTTATTGACAGCTGCCTGCCGTCAAAGTAAGTCCGGCCTCCCCAACTTTAATTACGCTGCAAAAAGACCGCTCTCATAGAGGATATCAACAAATTCAACCGTACCGCTTCAAACCGTATGCGTTGCTATGATGAAAGGGCTTTACGGTAAAGTCGTATCTTTGCGTATAGACATACATGTAGGTGTTTTTCTATCTTTGCGGTAGTTTCAACTCATAAATTAAAAGAGGTTTCCTAAACGAAAATTGGGAACAGTTCATGAAGTTCTCGAAGAGCCACGGGGAAAACAGATGGAAAAATGGGTCAGGAGAATAACCGCCCTCAAGTTCAATTCTGGGACGAAAACATGGACTTACGCAATGCAAAACGTTGAAAATCAACCACTTCATCCGTTAAAGGCAACTCGAAATTCGCATTTCTGGATGAGAAATTGACGGTTGTGGAAAAAAAACGCGAAAAATCCGGGAGCGGACTCTAACAGTCCCGATATCGGGGACAAATCACTCATCACCATCACTTCATACTTCGTATCAAAAGCGATTGCTTCATTGCCGGTTGAAAAAAATGTCTGCATGTACCAAACCAGCCTGCTTTTTATTTTTGGATATTATTACACCGTTTTAAGCGAAATTATGGAAAGCGCACGTCATGTCAACCAGCCTGGCACGCTTCGCGACGTGTTGTTTTTGTGAATGAGGGTCCTAATGAAACAGCACGACGTGACGCTACTTGGCGCTTTTTTTCTGATACCGCAAATCGAAAAATATGGACGCTCAAGAACTTGAGGCACCAGAGACAGGCCAAAAGCTTGGCCGAAAAGCAGTTTTATAGTTTTAGATGGATGATTTAGAGCGTTTCTAAGCTTGTCAACAAAATAGCGGGAAGGGATTTCATGTGCGTATATCAAGAATGCTTTGAGGCTTTCGCGTATGCCACTTGCAAATTAGAGGCGCCATAATCTTTTGGCTTTCACAATTTAGAGTTTAGTGGAGTTCCTTTATCCCCTCCCCTTCTACGTCGTTAAAATTTCTGCGAACCGCTATTATTCCGTCCGCGAGCATAGACAATAACTGCGCCTCGACGAAGACTGTGAAGCCGGAAATGTGCAGCGCACAGAGACTTTAAAATTATGAGCACCGCATCGTAATATGGTGTCCATCTGGAGAGTGGAAATTGCAGATCTGACGCTGATGCTCCTGGCCACTGTTTGACCGATGAGGTTGGTGGCAGTCAACATCATCGACATTTGCATGTGTTCTCCAAAACGCATCGTCGAGGAACACTCAGTGCTCGGTCGCAAGACGTTCATCAACAAACTGCAATTGCGACATGATAACAGACAAAAAAAGAGGCAATATGAAAGCATAGCGAGTCGCTGGTGGCAGGGCGATTGCTAATCGCTTCGAAACTGTTCTTTTCACACGCGATCAACACGATAGCATTGCTCTGTTATCACTTGAAATGTGATTTATTAGTGATTAAAGATCACAGCTCTGAAAATATTTTCGTCGCGTCGAGCATCTCAAGTGCAAAGTTACTGAGCACAAAACACATGGTCACCTTACCCGCACACTTCCTCCTCCCCTTTTCTCCTCCACTTCCCCCATTTCTCGCATCATCTTATCGTTGTTGTTATATGGATACTTTAAACACCAACTAGAATCTCCCACATCCATCTTATAACGTATGGAATAAAATTTATTTCAAAAGAACGATAAAAATTTTCAATCAAACATGGTGGAAAAGTAACTATAACTTGTTAGTTTGCTAATCTGGAATAATCGGTAAGTCATTTACGGGAAGGGACGCCGAATTTCATACTGACAACTGAGAACTATTGCGAATGTCAGTTAGATGATCAGCGGCCAAATTTGAAAGATGCGTGCTCGGGTTCGGTACATCTTCGTGGAAAACAATTCATTTCCCTATTAGCGCATGCGCGTAACGTTATGAAGAAAGAACTAAATTAGAAATGAATCTGTTATTGAAGTTAAATTTCTGTATGTTACGTAGAGAAGGTCGCTAATTCCCTCTTTCATTCACGCCTTTACTTTTTTGACGCACTGAGATAAAGTCACCAAATTTGGTGCATAGCCTGAAAGTGGTCGTATCTGGAGCGCATTCTTTGGTTTTCTTGGTTCGTTTGATTTTTTTAAATGGATTTGGTTGAAACTCATAGGATTCTAGAGAATAGTCATTCGAGTATAATTTGTAATGGAAGCGAGTGGTCAGGAAAATCATCCGATGAGGAACGGTCTTCCCTTCTTCAGGATAACATCTTTTCTCGGATTTAGTGAATTGCGAATAAAGTCTGGTATGTATAAGGAACGGCAATGGACTGCAAAGAAGCATATGCAAAATTTTTTGGAAAATTCAAATTTATGCCTGTTTTAAATGAGGGCGTAGAGGTTGTTGTGGGTAAGCATGTGTGGCATCACTCCACTCACCTCCTTGAGTCAAATCGACCGGTTGTGCGCGCATCTAATATTGTTATATCTGAGAACGAAAATTACAACAATAAGCAAACAAGGAACTGGAAAGTGAAGAGTGAAAGTTGAGAGAGATGAACGAACAAATCAGTGCAAAGTGCAAAGAATGCTGGTAACAGATTGCACCCTAAATAATTTAAAATGTAATATTATTATGCAATTTCTCTTTTAAAAAACAATATGGTTCGCATAAGGGGGACAATAAGTGCCTGTTCACATTTTAATTTTGTTGCCATCCAGCCTTAGTATTATGATAAGGGAAGCGCGATATATTCTTTGTGATTGTGAAATCAACAATTGGTTCAGTTGAGCCTTCAGCAGTGCCAGCAACAACGCAACAAAACGAATGTGCCCTTTTAACTCAGAAGATCGCTAATTTCCTTTATCATTTCCTTAAAATAGTATTTGTGCACGATCATTAACGCAGTCAACGTCGAAACATAGCAACAATGATCTTAACGTCCAGCATAAATTATTTTTAACCAGAGGTTCTCACCGCTGACATCACCGGTTTTTTTCCTGAAGCTCTCAACCAGTAGCAACTGAGCCGTCGACCGAAGCTATCAGCAAATACGTTAGAAAGCATAAAAAGTGTTAGCAGGATACATGAATTTTCCACAAATATAGTTAAAACGGTCCAGTAAACTTCCGCAAGCCAGGTGAATAGTGTTCGATAACGCCCACACATTTCTGTTCAGCTCGCAACCAGAAATTATTCTTGACCTACGCAGTGAACAGACTGTAACCTAATGATTTGTACATGCAGTCAGATCTGATGCCACTGCATTTTCCGGTAATTTTTGCGCCCTTTTCCAAAAATTCTCGTTCTTCCTTCATCCAGAAACACACATTCAAAGATGTGTGCAAAAAAGTTTAACTTGCTCCATAAGAGCCTCGGAAAAAAAATTAGATGTGGAAAAAGACTTTATATGCATTCTTCGCCTTATCGAATATGCATCATCTCAGCCCACATATGGGGGTACGTATATAAACAAATACGGTTATCTATCTTTTTGACCCATAGTTTCGACTCGCCAATAAGATAAAGTGCCGGGAATCGGGCAAGGACGGCCTCTAGCTATGTCAAATCCTCACTTGGGAACGGTTCATAGACTTTGGGCGAATTATGGCGCCTAGAAAATCTGTACGGTAAAATTCAGTCAAAGGGTAATTACCCTCAAGTTCAGTTTGCACCGAAATTTAGACTCATACAATGTACAGTATTACGAATTGCAGCTTACATAAAACAGAGCTCGGAGTGTGAATTTCAGTATACGAAATGAGAATTTTCGAGACAATTCTTAAAAGGTGGATGTCAACGGCGGCAGAGATTCTGATCCCCAGAACTACCGACCGCATAAATAGAGACTACAGTGTATCATGCTAGCATCTGGCACACTTCCCTAATTGTTTGTTTGCACTTGCGATCTTATTACAGAGGCGAGAATTTACATAGATCGCACTGTCGCAGACATAATTACTCTCCCCATGCTCATCCCCTCTCCATTCATACGAATATTCTTCTTTCCATTCCGAATGCTTTGAGAACTGTTAAGAGTCGTTGTTGTTAACAATCCAGTCAAAGCAAAACGTTCCAGTGATCTTCAGTCAATAAAGTCTAATTTGCTAAGTGCATCACAACACGTACACTGACTACTTCTCCATGCATAAATTGGTTTCTCAAATGCAAGTCTGTTTTGCCTCAACTCGATGACGCTCCCAGTTTGAGAACGAAGGAAAACTGTAAATCACTTCCGGCTGTAATTCACCTCCTGAACAGTCTAAAAAATTATTTGTCTCTAGCTCCGTATCCGATGCATCTTCATATACGATTGTTATGAAGAACCGAACATTATAGTTGTTTCATTGCATCATCACTCTCGCACACTGGTTGACAGTGTTAACGTAGCAAAATATGACAACAATAGAAATCAGCTTGGACAAAGTTATTTCATATGACGGGGTTTAATTTTTGATGAATTTCCGGAAAGCTTGAACGGCGGAATGATAAAATATGCATTGGTTCCTCGTTTTTGCGCCAAAAGCGTCAAAATTCAATGGGGGCTGAGAGAGGTCAATCGAATTTTTTGAAGCGTTGAAAAAAAGCTGCAAAAAGATAGATAATCCGGAAATTTTAAAGGATTGCATTCGAATGCTTGTTGCAGAGGACGGGTTTCCACCCCAAGTTCCAAGAGGGCAGGAAAGACGAGAGGTGGAGTCGAAAATTTCGCCACATTTCTGCTGTTTTTCGTCTAGTGAAACCTTATTACGAATTGAAAGCAAAAAACAGTGTTGTTTCAAAACGGCAGGGTTTTCTGATTTGAAGTATCAAAATAAAAATACCACTTGTTTTGAAACGCGACATTTGCATCTCCTGAAGATAGAGGTTAATGAGTGTTTTTTAGCAGTTGGGAACGGCTAGCGCCAAAGTTTTGTAAGCTAACTGCAAAAGTTGTTGACACCTTGTAAACACGTAGCACAAACTAGAGACGGAAAAATTACGTGAAAACTTCACTTGATCACAAGTTGCGATTTTGATGAAACTTAATTTAAATAATAATTAAAATTAACGTTGTATAGCATGCATTCGTTAAGAGCGTCGATCATGCACAATGATCAAGGCATTTCTCATCAATGTGCTCTGTACACGTGGAGCTGCTGCTAATGTGCATATAAATGAACGAGCAGAAAATCAGTCAACAACATTCCATACACATTAAACAAAGTAATAAAGATCACAAGCGAATCAGTTCACCAGTTGACGCTGTGCGCTTCGTATCTTTCGACTATCATAATTTTGGCTTTCTTCGTCTCATTCCCCTTGTCCTCGTCAACGTCTTTCTGCCTTGCCTACATATCATGCAGGCTGCGAGTTCTTTCCTCCTCTCTCACGAAGGTGGTAAAGAGGGCTGTCTGTATGAGCCGAGGACTGATGCTGAACTACAGTGACCGCGTCCTGAAATGTAGGTGAAATCGAACGAACACAATGATGCGACAGTAGAACGTTTTAGTCAGTCGATCGCAAGCTTCCATAATCAATCAATGAGGAATATCAATGCTTATTTTGAATGTGTTGTCATAAATAGGCAAACCGCAAGAAAAAGTGCTTTGAGACCGACATCGAAGAGTACGGCAAATATTTTCTTCAAGGTTCTTCAGACTTTTAGTTTTCTGAAAATGTATTTATTAAAGAATAGACAAATGCATTTGAACTGTCTCATATGAGCAAATACTCTCAAAAACAAGTCGCCGACGACTTCTTATGTGGTCTTTGAGCATTAAAGGAGCAAAATTTTGATAAGCAATTCCTAATTTTGTCACTGAACACATTTATTTTTAGCATAAAAAAGAAGTGTTTCAGTGCTCTTGCGTCAGCCTTTCTTATCTTATCAAAACTGATCGTGATAAATGATGTGCGATGTCTATTACATTTACTGCAATATGCAATTTTACTAATTCGTGAATTACGATTATTCAATTCAGTTTAGTTAAATCCAATTTAGTTCAGAACAGTTTTGGTGGCTTTTTAACAGAGGAAAAAATTGCGAATTCTCTTTCACCTGCTTTTGATCGCACTTCCGTTCGATGACCATATTAAATACTGCCCACAAAGACGTACCAATCACAAAAGATTCTCGCTTGTATCTAATTTTGATGCTAATTGCCCATAAAAGCAAAATAAGCTCTTTTCATTACCAGTTTTTAGCACAGTTCGATTTCCACGTTTACGAACGGGGCAGCTAATTATGGTCGCAAATAGTTCGCATCAGGACTCTGGAAACTAATGAGTCACTTATCGAGTTAAATGATTCCATTAAAGCTGATTGGAGCGACTATAGTACGACTGACTTAAGTACATGAGAGAGCATGTAGAGCGGACCGCAGCAAAAACGTCATATTAGCGCTAATGCGCAATCTATGCTCCACTATTGTTCTCTAGAACCTATAAGAAGCATTTGGCGCATTCGTTGCCGACCGCAGAAGCACGTTTAAAGATTAGCAGAATAAATAGTGGGTATTATGACGTCGGGAAATCAGAAGCGACACAAGCACGCGTGATGGTCGACATGAAAACGACTGAAGGCATACATCCGGTCCTTCTACATCCCCATCCGATATGCATTCAAGAAAATTTATGTGTTGAAAGTACAACAATGCATTCGATCTCAGCAGGATAGCACCTCTTTGATTACCATTATTAGTTGCCAATTTACTCGAATCTCTAGTCGGTTACGACTTAGCCTGAATGCTCATAAACGTAATGTACTTCAGAACAATAAAACGTGGAATAAATAAATTTTATCACTTTCCAGAATGGCTAATAATATGATCAGGTTTGTGGCTTTTCTGTATTGAGCTTATATTGGAAAGAGTATCATTCTGTTGCCCTTTCTTAGGAGCCCTTCAATAGTATTTTAAAAAAGAGGACTCCTAGACA
>JPKZ01000623.1:184618-206096 GCA_000803305.1 Toxocara canis
CCCAACTCGCTCAATCGCAATTACAACATCAGCGGTACTAGTCATCTCAAATTTCACAACCCAACAATCAGTAGTCCACGAATTGAATCTACTTGCGCGCACAAGCAAAGTCTCGCCATAATTTGCAAGAACGCATGAAAAGGAACAAGCAACAGCCCCAGGCATTAGCTAACCCCATTAAACTCTTGTGTGAACCAAAATTCGGGCGCCGGTTTTCGATTCAATGTTTGGGTTAGCCGGACTCCGACTTCGCTTTTCGAGAATATCTGACTCTGATAATAAGCATTCAGTAGGAACAAAATCTCGAAATCACCTCCAGTTTTTAAACAACAAACGATTTTGCCTTTAAGTTTGAAAAGAAAGCGATTTTGGATCTATCCACATTTGCCTCCCAGAAGTTGTACAATTGAAGGCTTATTGGGAAGTAACTATCATAAAGTCGTATTAGTTATTGCGTAAACAATGTGACAGCTCACTGCCCTAAGACATTTCAGCGCAAGGAATTTGCTCTAATCATCTCGAATCAATTTGAACGCAAACACAAAAGTACCCTCTTAAAGCTGGATGCGTTCTAATGATTTGTGAGCGAAACCCAGGTGAGTTGGGTACAAATAATGGTAAGTAATTAAGTATTGGTACTATAAAACCAGAGAAACTAGCGTAATGCAGCAACGAAATAGTCCTAAAAACAAAAAACTTGCCAGATGATATGATCTTAATTTGAAAGCGGACATCGCTCCACATCGCTTGTGAGACGTGCCATCGCTCCACAACGGCGTGGGGGACTAAGATGGACGGAAGACTGATTTTATGGGAATTCTTTATGAAGTGACGCAGCTTAAGGTGAATGGGGGAGGTGGCGGGAGGGGCGACCAAATCTGAAGAGAGGCTGAATTAGAAAGGCTTATATGAGCTCCCACCTGCAGAAGGGATAGATAAACTCGAGATGGAAACCGTACTGGGAAGAAGAACTTAATACGAGCACTTAAGTTAATTACCCCGTGGAACTTGAACTCGGTTAGTTTTTGGTAAGCACCGAGGCGGAACGAGTCACTAATATTGCGTTTCGTACTCCTTCAATTTTGAGCAGCGTCTAACATCTTATATAGAGAACAGATTCAAGCGCCTCCCAATATCTACTACTTTGAAACACCAATTTCAAAAATCGTGCATTTTAGATAAAGTTCTAGCGTTGTACACAGCTGCTTTCAGGCAATAGTTTTAAGGACGATCAGGCAGGCGCTCACCCTCATACAAGTTTTAATCTACCCCGACAGACACAAATTTCAAGTGCCTTCGTTCATTCTGTTCGCGCTTTGCGCTTCACAGTGAAAAGTGCAACGCACAAGAAGGCTGAAAGGCAATGCCGAATGTTAACAGAAACTCGTCAGATTCCTTGCACGCATTGTGCAATGGTGGAAGGAAAGAAACAGGATTTACGCCTGTTTGGCTACTTGTTCAACAACACCTCCATTGTAGGCGATGCTCCATTAGAGATGCAAAAAACCCGAAAGCGATATTTTTTGCAAGCGCACTCCTGTTGCCATAAGGCCAACATGTCACAATGAAGTGATGCTTATTGTACTCTAGAATGACACCAAAAATGTGATGGTAGAAGCGTACAGTTGGACTCGGCAATAAGCAAACAGATCGGCTGACGTGCACATATAGTCTGTCTATGGTTGAGATCGTAAACAACCTCAGCATAAAATTCGGTGGCGCAACGAACGCTCACATCACACAGATAGCCCAGAGGTGCATTGCTCTGTGATTTTATTGGTAGCGAGAACAAGAACACTCATCATAAAATTTAGCTGCTGCAAACTGCACTGGTGAAACAAGCTAGTCATGTGGAACACTTTGAACAAAAGGTGAGTGGTTGCAGCAAAAAGGATTTGCCTGGAAAACAAAAGACGGAAAGCCATGAACTGCACGCCCAGAAGCGAATTGTCATGGATACTAACTAAAACTAAGCACCTATTTTCAGCTTTCAGATGCCAAATGATGGCTGCTTTAAGATTTCAACGTTACTGTTTTCTTGCCCACAGTTCATTTGTTTCAAAGAGAAGCCGTATATTTATGTGGATACCAAGAAAATGACAGGAGGATTTCATGAGAAGTGATAAATCTGCGCGTGGTATCAATAAATGGCAGCAGAATCAAAACTTCAAATTTTCGGAACCTCAAAGTATGCATAGCAATGCATTATACTCATAGCGCGTTATTAGACATACAATGTCATTCGGCGATAACGAGCAATGAAATTTGGCAAAAAAAAACTTTCATTCGTAAGACAAAAATGCCTTTAGTGCACTTAGAGTTTCCCCCACTGAACTGATTGGCCTTATCAAATATACCGCTTAAAAATCCTCTGGATCTATATACAGGGCTCTGAGCCCACCTGCGGGTTCCAGTTTGGTTCTGCAAAACTTCAGAATTAGAAACGTACCGTCCTCAGAATGAAGCGAATCCAAATATAGTAGAACGTCTGGTCACGATCATAGTTCCTTCCATAACTTTGGTAGCAATCCGATTTGATCGTGACCCGAACCTAATTTCCCCATTGGATTGCATGTAAATACGACTAATCCGTTCCAGACCTCCTAAGAACTGTATATGAATAGTTTTTTTTAAAGATTTAAAAGCATAAAAATGGTTAATTATGCCATGGAATCCACACTGTAGTATTGAAATAAGTGTAAAATTGTTGAATAACACTGAGAAAACCAACATTGCCGCGCTAAGGTTTAGGATCGCTAAACAAGATGATTGAAGCACTTCACTAACAAACCTTTTCAATGGGATGGTTATTTAGTTTCCATAATGATACATATGCACAGCACATAAAAACAGAAACGTAAATTTGCTTACATTATAACCAATAAGTCATTGTTTCAGATGCTACTTAAATCGATCGATTCTCTGTTTGTGAGAGAGAGAAAGAAGGAGAATTCGTATGCTTCAACTGAAAGTAAGTTAACAGTAATAGCATTTTTAAAAGATTTCATCCAAAAAAAAATAGTCAATTATACCACAGAATTTGGCGCCAACAAAAAAAAATGGCGCGGGAGGAGGAATCGGCAGCGGCCGTGTTTGATCGCCACCAGAGCATGCGTCCGTGACCAGATTCAGAAATTTTGTGGACTTTGGTCGAAACCCCATTCGGTCGTGGTCGGAAGCGTTCGTGACCAGAGGTTATATTGTACTTTAAGTTGTTATAAAGGGCTGGAAGAGCTACGACAGCTTCCACACAGTACACACACTGCACATATACGTACAGTACACACTACACAAACATACCACACATTCCCTCAACATACGCATCACACGCACACACATACGCACACAGCCCACTCACACGTACATGTGCGCACGCACACCCACGCACCCATACATACATACATCCACATATACACACACATAACATATACACACATACATACACACACCCATACACACATGCACGTACGCACACATATATGTACACACACACATACCCACATACATCCACATATAGACACACATACGTAACATACACACATACACCCATACAAACATGCAGACACACATATATGCACAAACACAAACATATATATACACTAATACGCGCATACATACACACACACAGAGACCCACACGTACATACACACAATAAACATACACACACATACAACAACATATACACACACATACATAAAACAAACACATACACATGCACACACGTACAAACACATACACACACATGAACATACACACACATACACACACAAATATACCCATGCACAAATGCATACACACACATACACACCAACACACACACACACCCACACACACATACGTACACACATGCGTACACAGACACACACATATTCACACATACATACATACATACACACCTACACACAGTTACATACTCACATACACACATGCATACACATACATATATATACACACACACCTATGCACACATGCATACATACACACCTACACACAGTTACATACTCACATACACACATGCATACACATAGACACATACATACACATAGACACATGCATACACATAGACACACACATACACATACACATACACACGTACACATCTAAGTGCATACACACACACGCGCGCACACACAGACACACACATACGTACAGAGACACGCACAGACACACACACACAAACACAAAGACACGTACACACACACCATGCATATACATACGACAAGCAAAAGCATCACAGTCACTGACAGGCGCAGACATAGCACGGAAGCCACACAAATAACAGCAAACACGTAACACCACAACACGAACACACTATACGCACACGCAAATGGGCCGACGACACCTATTACACGCATCACCCATCCAGACTACGAAAAAATCAGGATGTAAACACCACAAACAAAGATACATCAAACAAACAGACACGCAAACACAAACAGTCGCAACATACAAGCACATATAGGCATAGGCACACGAACATGCATAAATGGAAACGGAAAATCTAATGGCCTAAGACCTCTCATTAAGAAAGCATGCGATTCCGGAGACGATCGGTCTCTCGCCCTCTGCGCACACCACTTACAGTGGCAGCCACCAATATACATCGCTAGACAGAACCGACAGCACGGTTGACGGTTGATAAGCTATCATTATCACAAGAAAGTTGTATCTTTTCATGGTACAGTCTGTGTTAGAATAAAATTATCTGTGTCAGAATAAAAGTCGAGGGCAAATGAGAGAGATTTGTAAGACATACCAGAATGTTCGGGGAAAAAGTACAATACACCATTCATAGAAATGTGCCGATACACGGAAGGTCTTTTGGACCGTGACTTTTGAATTGAAGCTTAAGCATGACCGATGTGCATTCATATTTCCATCCAACCGAGCGGCCGAGCAAATCTTCCACTAAATTTCATTCTTTGGCAAGAGTGGGAGGAGGGGCTAGGGAGAGGAGTTGAACCTCTACAGCGTCCCAGGTTATTCCACAGATTCCAGAGTACTTTTCGGGCTCGGGACGAACCCAACGATACTTCATTTGTTACGATAAGAAATAGTCAAGACAGTTACCACATACACGCAGAAGAGGACGCCTCAAAGAAACCCTCTGTTTCCTATGAACAATTGAGCACCCACGGATGAGTCGGCTATGCCAGAAAATTTTGCGTAAAACATGAGTAAATATAGAGTGGCGGTTGGAAAATGGTGAGGCAGATGGGAAGTATCCTGAGCATTGGGCGACCATGCTCCGAGAGAACAAAAAGAACGCCGTAATTAAATGGATTGCCGACAAAGATGGTGGGCGTTGACGATCCCACTTGCGCGCCGAAAGGCACACCTTCCCAGCGCACAATTCATCGCTCGAACAGCCAATTTCGGCTATCAACACCGAACACTCACTGAGCACAACCCAAAATCCATTTAACAGTACCGACCGCTCCGCGAAATAAAGCTTATCTCGAAAGAAACCTAATGATATCAGATACTCCTCTACTGTAGCAGTGCTCCATTGTTCCCCTAACCTCTTGAAATGCATTGTTCAGAGCAACTGAGATAGTTGAACATTGCGATATAAGTGCTCGTTAGCGCTGCTTTCGTTTTAAGTGTCTCAATCCCCCCCCCCCCCTGAAAGGTTAAAGCTTTTTCGGAGTTAAAAAAAAACAGCTAGCCTTTTCCCTGTTTTTTATCTGGCCTTTGGTTGAAATGTTGCGCTTTCAATCCACTAGGCGCTATGTGAATGAGAACATGTGCCTGCCGACATTAAATTCATAGCATATCAGGAGTTCGTCATATTGTGAAAGCAACATGGCTGAGGGGTTCGGAGTTCGGACGAACGAATGAGGGAGGACAAATGTAGGTACTGCTCCTTAAATGCGAATAACAGACTGCTGGAGACGTAAGATACAGGTATTACATCTTTTACGCGAATTGCGGTAGGCTAAAACCGTTGAACATGCGTACCCCATCTAGCATATCGTTGCAACCTGCACCAGTCCATCCTTCAAGTTTCTGTAAGTCACCTCGAGCTGACAACGGTATAAAACCCCGGCTTGCAACGGCATGGACTGACTGAAATGACATCACCCCTTTATCTTTCACGTGCAGAAGAACAGTAACTAACTGGTGCACTAGTGAGGGATGGAGGAAGGGTGGATAAGAATAAACATTCATGTTATATCGTCGCTCTAGGGCAACAAACGTCTACAGCAGCATCCTACCTATGTGAACATCGTCGTCGTACAAGTTGCAGCTCAACATAGTGATGTGTTTACGCAACGACCATCGGTTTTACAAAGTTCTTCGCAAAAACTGCAGCTTCTCAGTCTTTTTTCTCAATACGCAGTTAGGGTTACCTATATGATTAATCGTATATGTTTTGCGCATTTCGTTGTTCAAACAAAGTCATATCAAAGTTGAATGGCAATTAAAAAATTAGCCTCTGTTAACTGTTTCCACACAAAGTTAAAAGTGAAACTTCGAAAAAAGTTTAAAAGGCGCAATACTCGGAATTTTGAGTGGCACGCAAATGTGCGCAGCGTTTCGGAAATTGCCTCTATTTTTTTAACTGTTTCATACCTCTTGATCCATGAATGAACTGAAGGAGTTTTAACGAGGGGAAAATCGTGAAAAAGCGAAAGCAGAATTCCAATCGCTCCCATTGCTTATCATACATCGTCATGCAGTATTTTCCAGTGCAATAATACGGATCCAATTCGATAGCTGATAGTTGTTTTCGTAGAAACCAAACATAGGAAGCGGTCTTCCATTCTATCCGGCACAGCTGGAGTGGGAGAGGGAGCACTCATTTGCAAAGTTCAGGATTTTGAAAGAGTGAAGCGCAACCGGCAGTTTAATGAGAACACGAAAGAAGTGAAGATTTAGGGAAATTTTCGGGAAAAAAAAAGTCGATCAGAACGTGAAACTTGTTGAGCCTTTAGCACTTGTTTGAACATTGAAAAATTTTACGGAAATCTAATGGGTTTTCATCACAAATTAAGGCTGCTGTTTTTGACTTGCAAAGACGCCTGAAAAATTTGAATCGGAAAATTTGAAGCAAAAATTTGGACCAAAAGTCATGGCTGCAAAAAGCTTTGAAAATTAGGAATGGCGAAGCTCATTCGTGGTTGAAGCATACCGCCGAACGCTCAAATCATCGATGTAGAACAATCCGCACCAAGAAGTGCGCATCGCTGCAGTGTCTCCAACAATTCGAACGCTACTGCGACTCCAGCAAATCGGCCCCATGTATTTGTTGGCATCATTTCAACACTAAACAAAACGCGATCAACGCAACGAATGCGCTATCGACAGACGAGTGCGAGAACCGATAAGTGCGAACCAGCACATTTTCAAGCACATATGAATGGTGCAAAATATACGCACAATTATGCGACGTTAATTGACTGCAGTGATAGCACATGGACGATCAAGCGACCATAATGGAAAACATTGAAGATATTCTTTTATTTCAGAAAAGCTCACATTCAACTTCACGTTCACAATCGGTCAGATGTTTTGACATATTTTCAGCCAATATTTTAGGCAATGGTGAGTGAGTTTAAAAATGGTTTAGATGTTTTCGTTTTTAGCCCAAAACAAGTCGATCAGAACGTGAAACTTGTTGAGCCTTTAGCACTTGTTTGAACATTGAAAAATTTTACGGAAATCTAATGGGTTTTCATCACAAATTAAGGCTGTTTTTGACTTGCAAAGACGCCTGAAAAATTTGAATCGGAAAATTTGAAGCGAAAATTTGGACCAAAAGTCATGACTGCAAAAAGCTTTGAAAATTAGGAATGGGGAAGCTCATTCGTGGTTGAAGCATACCGCCGAACGCTCAAATCATCGATGTAGAACAATCCGCACCAAGAAGTGCGCATCGCTGCAGTGTCTCCAACAATTCGAACGCTACTGCGACTCCAGCAAATCGGCCCCATGTATTTGTTGGCATCATTTCAACACTAAACAAAACGCGATCAACGCAACGAATGCGCTATCGACAGACGAGTGCGAGAACCGATAAGTGCGAACCAGCACATTTTCAAGCACATATGAATGGTGCAAAATATACGCACAATTATGCGACGTTAATTGACTGCAGTGATAGCACATGGACGATCAAGCGACCATAATGGAAAACATTGAAGATATTCTTTTATTTCAGAAAAGCTCACATTCAACTTCACGTTCACAATCGGTCAGATGTTTTGACATATTTTCAGCCAATATTTTAGGCAATGGTGAGTGAGTTTAAAAATGGTTTAGATGTTTTCGTTTTTAGCCCAAAACAAGACCAGTGATTTAGATGGTCTCCTATGTTGTCTAAAATCAGTGACGCCGTAAATAAAACAATTTAACTTTGTAATTTTACGACTCGATGAGCCAATTAAAACGTATTCGTTTTCTCAACCGTTAATAATCCCATTGAGAAATTCACAGTATTTTCAAAAATTTTTAAGGATTTCGTCACAAATTTGCTACATCGATTTAACTGTAATGAATATCTGCGAATTTAGCAGATATTTTCGAAAATCGTCCAAATTTTTTATAATGTCAGCCGAATTCCAACGCATCGTTCAAATTTTTCCATGAATTTTGCCTGAATTCGCAGTACTTCTTACATGTTTCCAAAAAATGAATTCAGTCCAACGTCAACGGCTTGACAATTGTCTCTTTCAGGGTAAGCTGGTCAAAAATTCAAATTTTTCAAAAATTAGTCGATTCCGAAAATTTCTGGTTTGATTCATTCGTCTTAGTTTAAAAATTCCGAGTTGCTCCAGCCGTGGCACAGACAAATTTCCCAGCTAGTCTCGACCACCTAGAAGTAAACTGCGATAAATTATCGAAGGATTCCTATTCACTTGCTACTGCAGTCATCGTTACTGCAAACCGACTTTTACCTGGACTTACCAGAAATGCTGTAGGAGCTGCTTACCTTTCGTCACACTATCGAGGAGTGAAGTGGGAGGAGGTGGTGGATAGAGAAATGAAGCCCCGATAGCTCAAAGAGGATTTTGGAAGAAAAAATGGCGGTTAGAGAAAATCGCACCATTAAAGATGAATTTTACTTTTAATTTGGCAGTACTTACTAGTTTTAAGAAGTTCATCGTTGTAAAGTCGGAAATGGCTGACTAAAAAGCTCAAAAAATGTTTTCCCTGATCAGCTCCAGCGAGGGTGCAACAACCGCATTCCTTTATCACTTCCCATATCCCCCCCCCCCCCCCCCCCCCCCCCCCTTTTTTATAACATACCTCCAAATCACTAAATTCAACGATAGCATTCCTCCATCTTAAAAAAAAAGAGAATGCTGATAGGTAGCATGCACTTGGAAAAATATGCTTCAAATTGCAGTAGGTGGCTTACACCAAAAGTCAGCCAATAAGGATTAATAAAACGTCATCAAAATTTTTGGCACATCGACCACAGTATCGTGGTGTTTTATTGCCTTAAAACTTCCGAAGTTTATCGCGTGTAGTTCGGATGTCTTTAAAAGTCACTGGGTATGTGAATAATCGCAAAAAAAGAGAATGCTGATAGGGAAACGATATGAAGGCAATGCAGAGAAGAAACATCAAGCAGAGACACAACTCAACAACAGCGAGCGATCAATGTTCGCTGTTTTGAAACGTGCCCCTGAAATGTTCCTTTAGAGCGTTTCTGTTGTACTGCAGAGTTTGCTCATGCGATTTTTTCCTCATACGATCTGCTCGATTAGGAGGCACCTCTTTTAGCGTTCTATGTGCAGTTTGCGCAATAAATACTATTAAAAAACAAGTAAGCTGCGTGCTCCGGCATCGGTAGAATTTTACTCGCAATTCTACTTACTGAAATAATTTCATAATAACGGCACATTTCATTTCCACAAGATGGAAATCATGCTAGCGACACGTATAAATCCATGTTTTGCACCTTTAAGACGCTCAAATTCTTTCGATAAATCATTTGAACTCCGATAAACTGAATAAAGAAGAGCAGTTGAATACGCCTAAGTAATTTTGCTAAAGCAGCCATCAAGCAACTGTTGTTGGCGCATAGTATGAAATGACGATAAAACGATTTGTTCAAGAAATTTTCCATCCCCTTGCGCCAATTCTCCGTAAAACTGTCGCCCTCGTTTTCCGCATATTTCGCATCTCATATCCTAAAATTCACATACCGAGCTGGGTTCAATGCACGCTGAAAATGCATCGTTTTGCGTCTCATAAATCCAATTCAGTCACATGAGCTGAACTTGAGCACAGCTATTCATAAGACCCAGCTTCCCTACTAACTTATTTCATACAGCATAACTCATCCACGAATTCACGAACCGTAATGTCCTTTTGTTTGGAAGCAGTCACAAAAACTCATAGGTCATCTCTGCCAATATTCACCACATTTTCCTGGTCCGTTAGCTAAAGTACCGGACGGACAGATACAAATACGCAGATGCGCACAGACAACACTTTGCCATAAGGCGTCCTTGTGACTCCAAAAAGCTAATGCATTTTGCTAAACAAATATGGCAACGCAAGCAGAAAAACTGCCAAAAACAAATTTCATATTTTAGCAATGAGCGATTGAAGGCGAGATGTCTCCAGGATATTTGATGAAAGCATGAAACATCATTAGGAACTCAACATAAATATATCCGAAACTGAAGGTAGTGTAACCGATGGGAACACTTGATGATCCCAGCAATCCTTCGACAATTTACGCGATTTATAACCTTTGACAGCTTTGTAACGCTGTTCAAATTCTACTCATGGAAAATTCCTGTTGTCGCCTAGGTTTATAGCAGCTACTACTAAGAAGTTGGAAAATAAAATCATAATTGTACTTGACTCGATCGCAGAGTTGACTTGCTGTTACGAAATGATTTCGAATAAGTTGGTCACTTTCTTTTTTTGCAGTCGAAAGGATCAGAAATCGATCTGTCTATGTTGCACAGTAAGTCGAGTTCAAGATTCATCATTTGCCCAATGATACCTGAGTGAAGCGGAAGCGACCTTGAGGCGCAAAATGGTTGGAGGGAATTTGTTTCTTGTTTCACAGTAATTTCTGTCTCAGTTCGATGGCATAAATTCTAATAGATGTACTGCTAGAGATTGCCCGTGTTTTATCACTAATTTCGTAACTGCAAGCTACCTGTTTTTCTAGTGCTACTTTGAATCTTGTTAGCGATGTCATCAGTTCTACTTTTCCTCACATACGCTAATTGCGTTCGTTTGCGAGCGAAGCGCTAAATGCAAAAATTACAAGTACATATGTACTGCGTTTTCGCAGACCGAGAAATATGTGCTGTGATCTTTCGCAGATTCGAAACAGGCTCTACTTCATCCATGTTCTTTCACCGAATTTCTTTTATTCAGTTTATGTTCTTCATAAATATTTTTATGTTGTGCTCACTTACAGTGTAAAATGAGTTTTTGAGCCTCTTGTGAGCATTTTTGACGAGAATTTAATATTTCCAACCTGAGGATCGTCATCGCATGGATCAGAAAAATTCTGCATTCGCCTTTGTCAGTGAGAGACGTGAAGCCGACATTGAAAAAGACGATAAGGAGGGGAGGGCTGGGATCGTCATAATTCTTCTGTCCGCTTACAATGCTGATTCTCAATAAGCAGTAAATTAATAAAGCAAATGGCTAACATACTAGTATTCAGCAAAAAAGGTTACCACCGACCTGTGGACGATTTCAAAACTCCGATTTGTGACAAACACCAAAGGGACGACTGGTGAACGATGATGGGTGATTGAGTAAAGAGTGTTTAAACGTTGGAGAAGATGAGTTAAATCCATTACATCCAATTCATCTCGTTCGAAATTGTGGACTCGTTATGGAAGCTAAGTTTTTGATTTTTCGGATACTGAGTTTCTTTTTTGCATTCATTTTGCTCATTGTTTCGTTATGCAAAAAAAAAAAAAAAAAACGACACGTCGTAAGAATATTAGCAAAAACAAAGCAGAACAGTCAAGAGGAATATTGGTTTCTGTTCGTCCAGCGAGCAATTTCAATATGGTAAAAATTACTTCATATCGAAACGAGATAAAAGCGCACAAAACGCTCGTATCGAGCAGAAAGATTCATTTAAAATAAACGGAGAAATTGTTTACAGAAATGAGAGGTGTTGCCTGATTTCAGAGGGAGACGTCACCATTTGTGCCCTGCCGGCTGCCTTCAACCGGTTGTTGTGAGGTACGCACATATGCACCATTAGCCGCTAAAGGAACATTAATTTAGGAAAAAAAAAACAATTTATTTTTTAGTACAACGCAATAAACAGATTCAAAGCGCTAGACAAAAACGCTAATTCGACCTCACCTTCAATGAATGGCCAACGACACACACTCGACAGTTGCTTTAAGCAGCTTTTGATTCCTGCTGATCGCTGAAGAGAACGCTAAAAAGAACGTGTGCACGGAACGCACTGATCGGCGTTTCGATGCGTCAACAAACGCCAGCGACAAGTCTTTTGAAGCAAGACTTGTTTGCTTGTTCTGATGCACATCAACGCATCTCATGCGATTCTCGTTTCACGCTTTCTTTTTGCCCTTGTTTTCAATGCACTCAAATTATCTTGAACTTTTTCCAGTATTTTTGCAGGAGAGGAGAGGGGCGGACGAAGTCATAACCATTTGCTACAAAGAAAGTATACGGAATGGTTCGAAAGTGGAGCACAATATGTGAGTAAAAAACGTGTGTTGGACAATATTTCAGACACTACAAACTACGTCAGAATCTCCAGAATCTCTATAAACCTCTTTGGGAAAAGGAAACTAACAAATGAAATTCAATTCATTCGTTGCCACCGCGAAAAACCGCTGGATCATAAAACTCTTTCTTCAGCTTGGGTCAGTATGAAATGATTTTTCCTCTCACAAGCTTATCCCCTCCCCCTCCTCAGTCCGCAATGTGAATCTTCGATTTAAATTTTTTAATTTATTCATCTTTATCATCTACTTCATTGAGATCCACGAAAGCTTCAACGAGGCTGTCATAGCAGTACAAGTGCTGTCATCAGCAATGTGATGAGAGCATTTATCATGTTCTGTTTCTTCCATACCTATAGTGCAATAGCATCATTTAAATAAGATTTTATTTATAAACGATCAGGCGCACAATTTCTTCATAAATCGGTGATGCATCTAACTTTCACAAAAAAATATGTTCTCAAAGGAAAATCAACACATGCACAGCAAATCGGCGAAGACTATAGACGTTTCACTTAGAAAGCAGCTGAAATATATGAGGCAATGGAAGGTCTGCATCCACAATAGGAGGAAATCCCTATAATATGGAAGGGGGGAGGGAGCGTGCAGGGAAGAAGAGAGACAGAAGGAAGGAACGAGAGACCAGACCTCAATTTACATGGTTATTGTAGCATTTAGTAAAACATCATTCAACTGGTTGAGCATATCAATAATTCTATAAAGAAACTGGACAGGCACTTATGAGCTATCCACTGTGGGGTCAGTCACAAGGAACTAATGAAGCAGACAGAAGCAGTGATAGACGCGGTAGTGGCGATCATGGAACGCGGCAGGAGCTTTTATTATGTTGCATAGATTTTTTCAGTAGTGAAGAAAACCAAAACAGAACTAGTTCTATCGTTTCACATGCAAGGATTTTGGCCCATTGAGCGCACTTTCCGCAGTCATCCATATTCCCTCCCCTCCCCTACCCTTCACCCATCCCTACCATCCGCTGCTCAGTCCCATCGTTTCGACCTGCATCCCAGAACCGACATCGCTGTACACCATAGGTACGCGAAACAAAACGGTACAAGAAAATTTGGCCAGCATGCAGTTGTCTTACAACTTACTGTGGTTTGTATTTCATGCAATTTTCTGCAGCACCTTCTTTCTTTAACGAGTTCATGGAGCGGCGCCCTTCGATTCGACTTTTGCTTTCATGTGATGGGGTTAAGGGCTGCTATATCATTCTATCGCTAAAATATGTTGCTAGAGAGGCTTCATGTTTAAATGCTTTGAAGCAGCAATCCTTTGTTAATATGAAGTTAAGCACTCACTGCTCGTGTGGAGCGTCGCATTCGTTACAACAACGAGACAAGGTGTGCTACAAAGGAACTGAAGAGTATTGCGTATTAAGCCTTATGAGCCTTAAGGCGAGCGAAAACGTCCTTATCACTGGCAAACTGCGTCTTAAAAGGAGCGTCGAATTTACATCCGATGTCGAATAGCGCCGTGCTATTGAGGCATTTGCCTGATCGCCATAGTAGCCAGTCCTCGCCGCGCTGCTCCAACTAAAATTCACAAACCATCATCGTTTCCAACTAAAATTGCCAATTTCTTCCTGGCTGGTGAAAAAAAAATTTTTTTACGCGTAAGGACATAACGCGGGCGGCAATAGCTCAGTGGTAGAGCCCCACTTTTCGTGCGGGGAGATCCGGGTTCGATTCCCGGCTGCTTCCCACCATACCATTGACAGCCCAGCCAGCGGGTGGTTAACAACAGGCTAAAACAGCCAAAGGGAAGGCTGTGCTCGGCGTCCGATTACCTCAGTAACATCGAGACATCGCACTGAAGGCCCAAGCGGTAATGTGCTAACGTGCTGACATCTTTAACCGTAATCAGGTTGAGCCTGCGAATGAATAAATGAAAGATGATAACGCAAATACGTAAACTGAAATGGGATATATCATGAAATGTCAATCACAGCTATGCAATTTTATTTGATATATTGGGACGAAACATCTGGCCGTCAACCTTTTCTCTCAATCGAACGTTATGACGAGTGATGTTCCCCAGGCTATCCGTGCTGTTTACTACCATTTAGGTTGGAAAGCACTAATTTCGACACATGAAAACTACGTAGAAATCTTGCAGAGAGCCTTATGTAAGAAATGATCGATCAAAAAGAGTGGAAAGTGAAAACGAACTCCATAAGTATGGAATTTGAAGCATGCACGATGGTTAAGCGACTTGGAGTGGAATACAGCATGTGCCTTCGGGCAAACCATATCGCAGTAGACACGCTCCTCACCATTATGTACTTCCTAAAATCACATTGCTCGTCGTTGTTCTCATAAAATTGCCTCAGATACTTATTACACTCCAAAAGTTTTCAATTTGTTTTTGCGTTCCACCACCTTCATAGAACAAGTTCGACCCTTAAATCTGGTAAACCTAAGCGGTTTTCAAATGCACACGTGTTTCGGACGGATGGCTGCACACTGTGTAGCAGCTGCTATGCGGCTGTTAAGGCTCTACAATTATGATGTTCGAACGATGGTACCTTCTGAAACATACATTCATAAGATTGATTTTACCTGCAGCCAACAGCGAGATTTCAGTTCTCGCTTGGCTAAGCAAAGATACTGTGTAAAGTCAAATTATTGTACGCTCCTGAATTGCCATCCATAAGCGTAAGCAGAAATTCTCGATGCGAGAAAAAGATTCAAGCAGACCACCCAAAATCGATGAGATGCTAGAAGCGTGCAGCGCGCTAAACTCAATCATCTTTTTGTAAAGAACATAACCTAACTTTTGATGTAAGCGACGTCTAATACGAGCGGCAAGCATGTGATCGAGTGATTAATTTGTAGTTTCGTAGAGCTGGATGGAAAAGAATTTTTCAAGTTGCTGAGACGATATTCGAAGCAAGTGAGCTCTCTACCTAGATTTCCGAAAAGAAAAATTCTTTATCAAATGTTCCGAAAGCTTTTGAATAGCCGATGAGTGGGGGCTGAACCCTCTCGTGCGATACCTGTTGGCACTTTCGTATGCCAGCTCGTCATTATTAGTTATCAGTATGTTTCATTTCCTTGAACGGAAGCATCACGCCATCTACTAGATTCCACGCTGTGCTACAAGAGCGAGGGTAAGGATACAGTTTCATCTCACAATTCGTGACAAAAAAAATCTGTCGAGCTTTACTTATACACTATACATGACTCCTCGTTTTGAAAAACAAGTATGCATTTTGAGAGCATAACAGTGCTCGCATCATTTTTCACGTCACCCGTAGGCGAAAATTTCACAAAGCAAGTAGATTTCCATTCAACCCAGATCTATTTCCCGCAACTTCCCGGAGAGGATTCGTTTCGGTAGAATCCGTTGCAGATAAAGTCCAATCTCGGAAACGCTAATTATCATTTACCATTGCAACATACTTATAGATTTAAAACGGAATATTCAGAACAAGACTCATAGCTTGGATACGTACTGCACAACAAGCGCCTTTCGTTGAAATAACTGTATCTTGCATGCCAAGCGTTCGAGCAGAAAATGTAGGAAACGTAGCAAATCCACTCAAGAAGTTAATTGGAAAAGAAGTCACTTGAGGTGAACGACTTATATGGAAACAAGATGTGAATTATTCAACGGTAAGTCTTTACGGTTTTTTAACAAATTAAACAAAAACAAAACAGGTTTATTCGATAAGCATAGTGGTGAGCTGTTCAAATATAGCCGCATTTTCTCTTTATATTATCTTATTCACGATATGGTCAGTCCTTTGAAAACTGTTCACCTTTCGGTCGATATACTACATAAATGCGAGCCTGCTCAACGCTTTTGTATGAAATTCACATTTCGTTTTGGGCTATTTTGGAGAAGCAAACAGCTGTACTCAAGAAGTGAAAATGAAAAGAAAAAGGTTCAACTTGGAGCCTATAAAAAGTCACTATCGTGGCTTGATAGGTGAGAAGAGGATATGAGGAGCACAAAACGAGTAACACTAACCGAGAAGCAACCATCTCCTTGAGGTGCGTTGCGACCCGGCTCTTCATCTTCAACATCCTTAATCACCAGATGACAGCGTGCCCTCTGAGCACCACCGCGAACAGATTTATCTTCGGTCACGCAGTCTAGTTTGCGAAACTCTGCAAACTAACTCATTGTTCAGGACTCTAACGCTGGCGTATAAATGCAGTCATAGAGCATCGCATTCTCGACAGTTCTTCTAGAAGAGGTGCACTCATGAGAATTTCTCCTTTCAAGACTCAGAACATTAAAAAATGTGATTCGAAGTAAAGTGAATAGCACTGACCAACTGAAGCAAAATGAATTATTGAGTTAAGAACTCATTGTCTGTCAAGTTTACATCAGATAAAAATAAGAACGAACTTATGCTCAAAACCGATCTCTCATGCTCCTTCAGCTTAACGATAAAATGCATTTTTCACGTTTTAGCAACTTTTTACTCATTCTTTTTATGCGCGTTTGCAAATTTGCAGTTGCAAAGTGCATTATGGCAATACCGTATCTGCATATGTGTGCCTCTCGGTTCATCGCGTAGCTGTTCAGATTAAAACTGTAGCTACGAAGCCTGGTGCACAGTAGCACCTTATTTAGCAAATTTAAAATTGATCCATAAACTCCCAAGGTTGAATATGGAAATTTAAACGTCGATAGCAGAATGCATGAATTTCGCTATCGACTGAGCTGGATTTTACGTTTGTCAGCAGGCAGCAAAACGAACTGCTACAATGCAGCTTTGTCGAAAATCTTCCTGAAAGCGACCACTTTAACATGACCATTTTCGAAGCACCCTTTTCATGAAATTACGACCTCAGAAAAAAGAGAAACTGAAAGTACTGTTTTCATGAAATTTAGTTATTTATGTGCGTTAAAGAGTCAATAAAGTAAGCGGCACAAGTATCATTTCCGAAAAGAAATTCTTTATCAAATGTTCCGAAAGCTTTTGAATAGCCGATGAGTGGGGGCTGAACCCTCTCGTGCGCTACCTGTTGGCACTTTCGTATGCCAGCTCGTCATTATTAGTTATCAGTATGTTTCATTTCCTTGAACGGAAGCATCACGCCATCTACTAGATTCCACGCTGTGCTACAAGAGCGAGGGTAAGGATACAGTTTCATCTCACAATTCGTGACAAAAAAAATCTGTCGAGCTTTACTTATACACTATACATGACTCCTCGTTTTGAAAAACAAGTATGCATTTTGAGAGCATAACAGTGCTCGCATCATTTTTCACGTCACCCGTAGGCGAAAATTTCACAAAGCAAGTAGATTTCCATTCAACCCAGATCTATTTCCCGCAACTTCCCGGAGAGGATTCGTTTCGGTAGAATCCGTTGCAGATAAAGTCCAATCTCGGAAACGCTAATTATCATTTACCATTGCAACATACTTATAGATTTAAAACGGAATATTCAGAACAAGACTCATAGCTTGGATACGTACTGCACAACAAGCGCCTTTCGTTGAAATAACTGTATCTTGCATGCCAAGCGTTCGAGCAGAAAATGTAGGAAACGTAGCAAATCCACTCAAGAAGTTAATTGGAAAAGAAGTCACTTGAGGTGAACGACTTATATGGAAACAAGATGTGAATTATTCAACGGTAAGTCTTTACGGTTTTTTAACAAATTAAACAAAAACAAAACAGGTTTATTCGATAAGCATAGTGGTGAGCTGTTCAAATATAGCCGCATTTTCTCTTTATATTATCTTATTCACGATATGGTCAGTCCTTTGAAAACTGTTCACCTTTCGGTCGATATACTACATAAATGCGAGCCTGCTCAACGCTTTTGTATGAAATTCACATTTCGTTTTGGGCTATTTTGGAGAAGCAAACAGCTGTACTCAAGAAGTGAAAATGAAAAGAAAAAGGTTCAACTTGGAGCCTATAAAAAGTCACTATCGTGGCTTGATAGGTGAGAAGAGGATATGAGGAGCACAAAACGAGTAACACTAACCGAGAAGCAACCATCTCCTTGAGGTGCGTTGCGACCCGGCTCTTCATCTTCAACATCCTTAATCACCAGATGACAGCGTGCCCTCTGAGCACCACCGCGAACAGATTTATCTTCGGTCACGCAGTCTAGTTTGCGAAACTCTGCAAACTAACTCATTGTTCAGGACTCTAACGCTGGCGTATAAATGCAGTCATAGAGCATCGCATTCTCGACAGTTCTTCTAGAAGAGGTGCACTCATGAGAATTTCTCCTTTCAAGACTCAGAACATTAAAAAATGTGATTCGAAGTAAAGTGAATAGCACTGACCAACTGAAGCAAAATGAATTATTGAGTTAAGAACTCATTGTCTGTCAAGTTTACATCAGATAAAAATAAGAACGAACTTATGCTCAAAACCGATCTCTCATGCTCCTTCAGCTTAACGATAAAATGCATTTTTCACGTTTTAGCAACTTTTTACTCATTCTTTTTATGCGCGTTTGCAAATTTGCAGTTGCAAAGTGCATTATGGCAATACCGTATCTGCATATGTGTGCCTCTCGGTTCATCGCGTAGCTGTTCAGATTAAAACTGTAGCTACGAAGCCTGGTGCACAGTAGCACCTTATTTAGCAAATTTAAAATTGATCCATAAACTCCCAAGGTTGAATATGGAAATTTAAACGTCGATAGCAGAATGCATGAATTTCGCTATCGACTGAGCTGGATTTTACGTTTGTCAGCAGGCAGCAAAACGAACTGCTACAATGCAGCTTTGTCGAAAATCTTCCTGAAAGCGACCACTTTAACATGACCATTTTCGAAGCACCCTTTTCATGAAATTACGACCTCAGAAAAAAGAGAAACTGAAAGTACTGTTTTCATGAAATTTAGTTATTTATGTGCGTTAAAGAGTCAATAAAGTAAGCGGCACAAGTATCCCTGCACATTTAAACAGTACCATCACCTATGCCTTGCTCTGTCATATACAACCCAAACGGAGAGGTCATCCTCATTCTTTACCTCACGTTGGACAAACTTACAACGACCCCCTCATTGTTGGTAATCGTTGGAGCCATTTTTTTCCAACCGCAGGTGGTTTAAAATAACAATAACTTATTATAGGACTACATTTCAAAAACGTATTAAGTAAATCAGCTGCTCAATTTGCGATCTGTCGATTGCGCAATTTTGCTGCAACTTTAGCAACGATTTTGAATGCCGGATTGAATGGATTGAATAAAATTTTAAATGAAACCAAATTGAAGAAATCTGCATCGTTGTAATCAACAATTGTCTGTCGATAAATAATGAAAGCAGGCATGTTGGGATGGATGCGAAACTGCATGTCGTGTCAGTGCTTCGATCTGCTTTTTCATTTGTTTTACTCGAAAAAGGACACATTTTATTTTTGTTGACGAAATTTGTTCCCTCAGATTGGAAGCGGTAAATTTCGGAAGCTCAACGGTTAATAGCGAAGTGGCTAAACAACTAGTAAACCCATAAAGTAACTTACGTGGATGCGCCAGGCAAATGTCGGCCAAAATAGCAACGAAAATCAGTAATGTAGACATTTCGGCGCTTCCAGTAACAACTCTTACACACGAAAGTTTTGCTCGCTTCTAAAGATTCGTCGCTCTCCTTTTATATCCTTCGTCAACATCAATCCCCTTGCTCCCATCGGTTTATTTCTGTCGAAACAGATACTCACACGACAGATCGGTGAATTTGCCCTACGGCAATCACTGACCCTGCCCGCTGATCGACTTCCTCTTGATTCTCGGGGCAACACGGCAAAGTGGACAGCGTTCGCCACCGATTGCACGTTATGAAAAACCCGTCCGAAATGTGAGCTGTTGTCTAGGAAGGCGTCACGCGCTGTTCGTTTCTCTTTGTTTCACTAACCTTCGTTTTTCTGCTCCAATCTACGGTCATCCACCCATAAATGTTTCGAAAATTTGCAACATGCACATATCTGTTAAGATCTATCGATTGTTACCGGCTCTCTTATCTGCGTTCTCATCTCGGTGCTTCTATTCCCTTCGAAATGACGAACCGCATCCACATTTGCAAGAAACTTTCCAGCCTCATTCTCATATTAACAACGGACCTCGCTGTGCAGTGAATGACGGCAACTCAATTGAAAGGGAAATGCCAATGGGAAATTTTTATCTGCTGCCGAGACGACGGGCGTCTGTTATTTTCTAAACTTTGCTGAAAGGGTTTCCTGCAGTTGTTGATGATGACATTAAGTGGGCAATTTACAACGGCTGAACGAGCTACGAAACTGCATGAATATACAGCTCGACTGATAACATCATGCATTTAACAAACAAGTTTAACTCCATTTTTTAAAGTTCGCTGCAAACAGTAACAGCCTGGAACTGAGGGAAGCTTCAACAAGAGTGAAAATGGTTGGGAGGTGAAACGCTCGCTCCAGTGAGAAACAGCTATGGCTTGTAATGTAGGCGCTTTTTTTTTGAAAGATATATCAAAAGTGGATCCATCACTGTTGGTATGGAACTACCCCTGAAGCACTAGCAAATCCGCCTGCACCCTCTTCCATCTCTTGCTCACTTCTGTGTGGTTTTGCGCATTTTTACATGCCACCCCCACGCACCAACCGTTCCTTTGGTTTTTCGCCTCATTTCCCTATGCTCATTGACGAGCATGGAATACTGTTTTCAAAAGACACCATAAAGCTCTCCGCACGTACTGCAACTGACTCAAAATGCGAGAGAAAATGGGCTTCAGTTAGAAAAAAAAGGACGACAGGAGTGAAGGCAGCTGGGAAGTCGAGGAGAGGGAGAGGACGAGGGGGGGGGGGGGG
>JPKZ01000623.1:219041-233015 GCA_000803305.1 Toxocara canis
TGATGGGACCGCCTTTGTGCTTAATTGTGTCAGTCAGTTTTAGGGAGACGGTCCCAGCATCTCTTCGAGGTACCTCCTAAATTCCTTATCTTTTATTTACGTTAAATATTTATTTGTCCGTTTTTACGTGCAGTTTCTGTTTGAGGTCCGAAGCAGCAGAAAGCTTTCAAGAATTTGATGTTGAACCGAATAAAATGGGCCGATGAAATAATCGGGCAGAAGAAAGAGGCTGAGGATAAGGATGCGCCTGGCGAGAGGAATCAGTGTTTTTTGGTGAGTCATACATTTTCGTTCGTATTTCAGGTCTTCGTAGATGAGTTTACCAACTCCGATTTCTCAGTTAGCTTACCATCTCAGTTTTTAACTGCCATCCCTTTTTTCCTAGATTTTTTCACTTTTCTAAATAGTATCTTTGCATTTTTCTAGAGCGAAACCTGAACTGGGAATTATGATGTGATTCGCGAATACCACCTCTCGATAAACTGGAAGAGGGAGATGGTGACAGATTCTTCTGTGAGTGCAGTTTGCGTTTCATGCTTTAAGTCGAGCTGGCTGCCGTCTGAAAGCATGACGGCCCCTGAAGCTAATGTTCAGTCGAAAGAGTTCGTTAATCATCGTCAGCAAACGTTTTTGGTAGCAGTATGCCAGTGTTTCTCATCTTTTTTTAAAAAATAACATAATTCGCCCACCTTTTCTCATCTTTGCCGGTGTGAAATTGGGTCATTAAAATCAGCAAGTATTTAGTTGCGCAAGGATTTCCTTCTGTACTCAGGCTGGTGTCGGGAAGAGGAATTTGCCCACGCGTTCTTTTTTCTGTCGCTCCAGGGATAGCACTCACTGTCCCAGTGTGCTCAAGATAATGTGAGCAGACAACGCTTTCTGTTTTTGAAATCGGTCGTTAGAATAAGCAGAGAACGATATTTGTAATTCACTCGGACACTTTACTTTTCGGTTGTGTTGACTGCAGGTATGGGAAGGAGTGACGAAGAAGAGGAATTTCGGTGAGGTGAAATGCATTAGCGCTACACTAGAGAAGCAAGCGAGAGAGTTACTCGAGAAGCATGAGGTGGCACACTACTGGGATCTCGCCTACAGCACCTCGCTGCTCAAGGATGAATAATTACGTTGTATTCGGAACACTGTGTTCAACGCTGTCCAGTATCGAAGGAAAACGAAAGTTTATTGCATCCCTGGGATCTGTTAAATGCTTTATAGCTGTCTGAAAACGCCATTTGCCGTCTTACTGTGCTTTCAAAACGATTTCCGAACCACAGCGGTCACTGAAATTCAGCAGTTTGCTGGACATCAAATTTTTAGGCTTGTCCAGCACATAAAATTGCTACGCTGTATATATAACGCGTATTATATTTAACGCCACCAGTCTGGGTTTAGGTTTAACCACTGATTAGTTCCTTTTCCCTGGCGTAAATCATCCGCAAGTATTATGATCGGAGAATGGTACTGTCAGCAAACATATTGAGCGATGGGGCACGCAGTATGAGCTAGCCGATGAACTAAAGTCCTCTGGAGGAGCCTCCATCCTTCGGACAGCAACAACGGCCGAAGGTCATGACCTGCGGCGTGCTCCATCATCCGGTTTGTTTGCTGTTTGCTGTGTATTCTTTCATTGGAGCGGCGAACCGTCTGAGCTGATTACTCTACAGTCACAACACTATGGACGCATTGCGCCCGTCGAGGGCTCACTTCAATTCGACAAAAATGTGAAAGGTATGCTAAAGCCGAGTGTTTAATTTTGAGCGCTGATTAACACCAGGCCTCCAAATTAGCGCCGTCCTCTATCAGTCGTCATGTTCGTGATGACTATATTGAAATGAGGGACTTTAGACTAAGCGACGATTCTCGTCTTGTGCTGAAAGCAACCTCCGTGCACGAATACACTATCGATTCGATTGCGACTGAGAATAGGATGGTTAGTCCAGGGACCGATTTGGCGACATGTCGGATAATAGAGCGCCATAGACCACTTTCTAGTGTTGGGTATAAAGCCGCGAATATAAGCCGCATCGATTGCTTTTTTTTCTTAACGGCCTGAACACTTCCAAGCCTCCGCACTCAGCATAAGCTCCCTTGATAGTGAACCATTCTGGAGAGGTGCTAAATTGTATGTATCACTCGCCATGTATTTTTTCCCAAATTCGCAGAGTGGTGCTTTTTTTCGAGCTTTGTCCTTGCTCGTCACGGACTGTTTTGTAGGGAAGGCGATACGGGAAAGATGTAGCAGCGTAAGGAAGGGAGCGTAGCTTCGGACCTGAAATCATCCGTGGGGCATCCGTCATAATAAGTGCTGGAAAACAACGAAAGTCGTTGGGGAAAGCCAAGTTTTTCCAGTTCCTTTCGCTTCACAAAAGTGTTTTTTGCTGGAGGGTAACAAGTAGTGATCGTTTCGGGAATTTAGATGTGGGAGGGAATATTTATTGGGTGTTCAGGGTTGTTTGGCAGATTGCCAGTTTGAGAGTTCAGTACGTTTGGAACAAAGAAATTTTGTTCGGTCTGTCCTTTCGCAGTGCGGAATATCCACATGTGTTTATTTATACGTGTTTAAATAAGGGAGATGAAATTGGGACAGTGGGAACGGTTTGGCGAATATAAAATCTAGACAACTTTTAAATAATAGCAGGTGCATCTGCAGTCGAAACAGAGCACGACTCTGTCAGCAATTGTATCGCATGGGTCTTAGACAGCCTTCGAAAATAAAAGTTGCTCGTTGATATCCAATTTCAGGTTATTCAGGGCTCTTTTTTTTGGTACAGGCGACGGTGTGTCGGCTGAAAACGTTGAGTTACCGCCAACAATGCAAAAATAAAACAACCATTTCTTTCGCTAAGTTCTTAAATGGCCGAAATAAGCGGTGTTCCGCTTGAAGAGGCCAAGAATTGCTGGAGTTGCCAGCGCGTTGAAAATACAGAGAATATGTAATTTCTGGTCAGCCTGATCACCTTCCAGTTTAAATGTCCCTTGCAGCTCGCCGTTTGTAAAGCACGATTTTATAACTGTCGTTACAGTTAGACTTTTCATTTACATCAAAAAAGCGAAGCAACTAGCTTGGATACCGAGAAAGCATAGTCAGATGACTAAACTGTTCTTTAAGGATGCCAAATGAAGCTTTCATATGACCATCATCAGGGTTTATGCAGTAATGGTCATGAAAGTGAGCGGTGATGTTTTTAAAGAAAATGAAAGTTTGACAGACAGAAGGTGAAGATTTTCAGGAGCTAAACCAACTTTTGTAGGGCGCCTAGAAAAGGGATGCTTTCAGCTTTCAATTCATTTGTATAAGCCGCTTCTTACAGTTCGATACGTTCATAAACATGAGGTGATAGACGACAGCCGGTGCGGTTATGGCGTACTTGGCGTGCTACCAAAGCAGCATTGTGGCGGATGTTCCCAGGGTTTGCGGGCGGTAATGACAGGTCACTTGTTCCATACATCGGATACTGCGATGTGGTGAGGGTTGTGGACGGTGCTGGTGGGAGGAATCGGTATGAAATTCTGGATGGAGGCGTCCTGGAATTTTTCCTTTTGAGCTTGAGAGGGAAGGACGATGGGAGTTCTGGTTAGTTAGACGCTTCTCTTTTTTTTGGGGATCGGCGGGAAAGTGCAGGAAGGTGGTAATTTATTTAAAGGGGCAGTTTTGAAAGATAACGCGATGTATTTGCGCAAAATTGAAGGGGTTTATTTAGCTAGATCGTTTCAAATCTGCTGTTTTATGTGTCCTTCCATCTGTAAATGGATACTGGCCAATGGACAACGTTAAGCGCGCCTTTTTTCTTGTTTATGTTTGGTTTTTCACTGTTTTGTAGCATTTGTACATCTTACTTGTTTACGTGGAATAAAATTTCTCTGCTTCATTGGTTCTGTGCTGTTTCACTTAAACGGATGGGTCATCGTTCCCTCTGTAAGGATGTGGTGCTTGGGCAAGTTTGCAAATACGAAGCGCAATACGGCGGCGTGCCTGTGCGCGCGTTCGGTATGGAGCGGGTGCTTTCGAGACCGAGTACACTGGAAGTTCGAAAGGGAGTTTGCTGGATGTGATCCTGACGTAAACAGTATCAGACCGATTCACGGGTATCAAAAGGAGCTGTATACATTACATGCGGTCGCTTTGTGCGTGCGCTTTCAACGGCCACCGAACGATGCCTAGCAGAATTCCGGTGCGAGTGTAGTACGCTTTAAGCTTGCAATCAAAAGTGTAGGGCGCGGGAGGCTACCGTACCGGAGGCTAGAAGAGTCAAACGTGCACGGCTCAAAGCAGCGCTATAATGCGGCGAGCACAACGCAATGCGGCAGAACACAGGCAATGTTGGTTTCCTGTTTGCGTTGGGCGTAAGAATCGTGCTGCATTACGATATCCGATAAGGTTGTGTTTTCTGGACGAGGTGGGGTGCAATGTTGAGGAGGCATCAGGGCTAGTGCATCGAAATGTTGACCTGCCGGCTCTAACGCCATGCAGCGATGCCTTGCGAGCTGTGCAACGTGCGATGCGATGGCAACTGATGAGCTTGTAGCCGGTCTGCTTTATCATCCGGTCCAAGAACAAGCCAATTTCCTTTTCTCTTCTTCCCTTTTGTTCTTTTTTTTCCTTTATTTTTTTTAGTCTCAAAAGTAACGATCTATTTCACTTATGGTGATGCTCCAGTACCATATGATTTCCTGCCACTAATGTTTCCTTATTCCAAAGTACAAAATATGTCGTATCAGCTTACCCGATTCGCTTCCGCTGCTAGTTCCCCTACTTCGTCAGTCTTCTCCTACCAAGAAGAGTAATCGACCGTTCACCGCATCGAATACGTTTAACATACATCGTACATGGTAGGAGGTGTCGATCCGTTTATCTTTGTTACTTCGAATTGCTGTTTGTCTTTTTCTTGGATCCACTTTTAAAGCCGTCATCTTTTAGAGACAAGAGAGCTGGACCATTGTTCCATAATCGGTGGCGCTGAGGAATGGTAGATAGGTGAAGCTGTTGTATTTTGTTTTCAGTAGAGATGGCGCCACGAAAACGCGCCAGAAAGATTAAGACAGAGGGGCCACGGAGAGGCAGGCAAGATGATGTAGAAGGTATGCGCAAAAGCGAATCGCGTTCTGGGACTGAAGGTTATCTTCCGTTTGTTCTCAAATCCTTGGAGCTGTTTCAGTTGTCGATTTAGGGTAACTTCGAAAGCGTCGTATTATTGTTTCTATTAAGATAGGGACAACAGAAGCGATGCCAGCTTTCTACACTTAAAATGAATGTCAGCGTGAAGGTCATGTCTAATAAAGAGCATGGAAAGAAAGTATGAGCAGGTTCATGAGGATGAGTCGATCTTTTACAGTTCTTCTACCGTTAAAGGGCTCATGAGCCTTTACGACTTTAGTACTATAAATAAGGTGTTGAGATTTTGCCACGTTGCCATATGAGTACACTTACCATACAATTTCTGCAGAAAACGACGAGGATTGGAAGCCTGAAAAAGTATCGATAAAGGCCGTGCGAAAAAGGGCCCGCAAGCAAGCTAGTGATGCTGTGGTCAAAGCTGGGGAAGATAACGGCGTCGGGGAAGCTGCAAAGGTGGTGCCTAATGTGGATACGAAACCAAGTCCGAAAAAGAGGCGCGTCACAAAAGAACGGCTGTCTAATCAAATTGGCACTTCATGTATGTGTTTTTCTTGAAATTAAAATTCGTCGCTTTTTGTTATTCTCGTGCGGGTTTTGCCTTGCTAATTTTAATGGATTTCATGTGGTTTGCTCAGGTAACGATAAATCAGGTCGAGTTAATTGTAGCTAACGTTAACGTTTAGGCGGAGGCATAAACCACTAAGAATTGAAGGGATTTTCCGAGAGTTCGCTTCAAAGTTTGCTTTGCCTATCGCTTAGGTTTCTTTCAACTTTAGAAAAAGGGATTCTGCCATGCCGGCCTGCAGCCCTCTAAAATCCTAGCTGAATACCATAAGTGAAGATTATGTTTTTCGGTAGTACACATCTTTTTTAGCGGCTCAGGAACTGATTCAGTCAAGAAGCAATACCTTGAGATGCAGAAACTTAATGAGCTGTTTCAGTCACTTGCATTTCGCACATTTTCTGTTATTGATTTCGCACGTTTTATGGGAACTTGAATATTTCGCTGTTTTTGTTTGTGACGCCAGCAGATTTTTTAGAAAAATTCGAAAGATTAAAAAATGTTTTCCGTCGGGATTAGATGTGAAAAAAATTGTGTTAAAAAGATAATAAAAATCCCAGGCGCAGTTTGGCGCTGATTTTGTGGAGGGGATAGACTGCGTATGTGCGATTAGCATATTGTTGAGTTATCATAGCAATAAAAGGATCATTCGTCAGGTTTATCTTGTGGCACACAGTTGCCTTTTTCGTGTACGATACATCGGACAAATCTGAAAGTAAGCTTCGCGTGGGGGTTTTTTCGAAATTTCTCCAAATCTTTCGCAGTTTCACACTGTTTCTGCCATGTCAGTAAAAGCTCCAATTCCATTCTGACAACCGAATGAAACGAAATGGAGCCATGGAGTCTGCGCTGTGAACTGAGCATTCTGTCGATCGTCCCATCTCCCCACGCTCTCCCTTTCTCTGTTCCCTCACTCTCTTCCCTTCCATCGACCCTCAGATAGGAAGTGAGGAGAAGGGTGTTCAATCTATGAATCGCCACTTTAGTTTTATTTTTGAATCTGATGGCACCCAGTTTAGAATACTCGATCTGCATGGCGAACGTCATCTCCTCCCGCCTCACGTGCCATCAGGTAGGAGGGCCGTCTGGATAGAGAAGGGGGGGGGGGGGGGGGGGGGGGGGGGGGGGGGGGAGGAAGGGAGGATATGGGAGTCAGGTGAATCGCAACAGTAACCTTATTCAGGAACAAAGCGGAACAGAGTCGGTGTTTAAGGTGCTCAACATTGTTCGGACGTTTTCCCACCCTGTATCCTCTGTCATCAAAATCTCTCAAGATTTCTGTGTTTATTTCGATACTGCTTCGTTTGAATGGCGGTATTTTGCGGACAAATCATGTGCTGTCGACGGATTTCCATGGCTTTATATGTCCCATGAATTTTTAACCAGGCTTATTGTAATAAGTGTTTTATATTAGCATGACCGTTATAACTATACAAATCCTTCCGTAAAGAAGCAGTATTCGTGCGGAGACAGAAGAGGAAAATTTTAGATTGTATTTTTCAGTTTTAATGAGTTGCGATTTAGTTGATTTTTTTTCAGTTGTTGATTCTGTGGAGAGGTTATGTTCGGGGTTTTAGAGAGTATTTGTTTTCCTGTTGGTTCGAGAGCTGGTGGTGCGGAAAGCGTAATATAGTAAGCAGAAGTTGTGTGTGTGGTTTTTTTTGCAGTGGTTGCCAAACTGGACGATGCGCAGAGAATGGCTGGGCAGCAAGCAAATCCGTTTACAAAAGCGAATAAAGTTGAAGAACAAGGCGCTGGCTATGGGATGCATCATTTCGAATCGAATGATATGGATATGATCTCATTAAGCGGGTCGGAGGACGAGTGGGAAGAGATGGAAGAGGTTGAGCCACCCGCAGGACCTATTGTCGAAGTGACAATCCGACAGCCGAAGCAAGAGGAGTCTGAAGAAAGCAAATGGGCCAAGTTTATTCGTCAGGAAGTGAACCGCCAAATCAACAAGAGAAAAGTCAACTGTCATAAGGTCATTTTTATTTCCTTATTGTTCTTACGCAAATTCTAGTCCAGTCTTGCTACCGTAACCGTATTTCACCACTTCATTCCGATCCTTAACAAAAGAATTTCAAGATCATTGCATCCGTTACTATGCGGTTTCCGTCGTCTCATTAACGCCGCTTTGGTTGTCATGCCTGTGCATATGTGTGCATGTATGCGTCTGTCTGTAAAGTCATTCTCAACTAGCGACCGGAAATTATATCACGATGAAACTTGGCAGGCGTGTCAGTGACATTGCATAGGCTCTTAAATACGTGGTTCATAATTTTTCTGGATTACTAATGGGGTATTGAAAATAGCTTGGCAGGAAGCCAGAGGAATAACTGGCCTCAAGTTCAATTTTTGAAGAAAAACTAGAGTCTTCATAAGATGCAGGACGGTGAAATTGCACAGTACTCAAAACAGAGCCAGAAATATTGAACCGCACTTAGGGACTCGCACCCTCTCTTCCAATTCCGAAGTTGGCTGGATGCTGTTTTCAGACCAAATTTTGAGGGTCACGGATTTCCGGAACAAATCTTACGGGTGTTCCGATTTTTCGAGCTAAAAAATGCATTAAATTATTGGGATAATCCTTAAAAGCCTACAAGTGCTGGGGGCGAAATTTTTTTTGGTGACCTACAGGTGCTAGAAACGACAAAAGTTTTACGTTTAACAACAGTTTTTTAAAATAATTCCCAAGATTTCAACTGTGCCATGCTTTCCGATTTTGCGGGTTGTGAGTCATCCTTTAATTATCCTAAGATTTGCAAGTGCTCCTCGCCTCTGCATTTCTCAACTTGAATGTATAGATTTGCATCGTCCTCGAAATTCATAGGGTGAATGGCCAACTGAGTGGGATGTTCAACTGCAGTAAAACACATTAGATTATTCCTCTCCTCACAACAGTCTGATCTTATTTAAATCCCCCTTCACTTCGGTTTGTTTCCTTCGCTTTATGCACATCTTGGAACTGATTCGAAAATCTTGCTGCTTCAGTTGTTTGGCTCGTGAAGCTTTAATGGTTGAGACTTGCGCGTGTTAAACTACAGCACTTGCTAAGCGTGTGACGTTGGAGGCAAGATTAAGGTGCAGTGGAATTGTCAGCTGCAGCGGTTGCAACGTGGTGTTGGCGCAACCATGTGCGAGGTAGGGATGTGGGTGGGGATGAGAGAGCGAGAAGGGCTTTGACGCGTGCAGTTGAGGCGGTTGTGAAATACGCGGTCCCGTGAGCGAGGAAGGAGGGCAAAGACGCTAAGGCGATTCATTCAGCTAGATAAGTAGCTGACACAGTGACAGCACAATTGCTGATTATCATAAGTGATTTGGTGATGCCCTTTGCCGCCCTATTTTTAGCGAATATTGTCTTCCTTGTTACACTGTCGACGTTTGATCTGGGTGGCTATAAAGCAGCAGATTTCAGATGCATCTTTTGTGTTACATTGCACATCTGCGGCAGTGGATGCGTTGTCTAGTGAGAAGCGAGTATCTGTCAGCGCAGTGTCTCTCTTTGATTCCGGTTGGGTACGTGAGTGCCGCCGAATTAACCTTCGACGTAGCTCTTGCCGAGCGTTTTCTCAAGTGGTTTAAATCAGCTTTCACTCCTGCGAAGAAGTTCTACGAAGCAAGAAGTGGATTCAGCGACGCACAGGTGCCACTTTATATTATATCCCTCATTTAGTGACAGTTCCATTTTTGGTATAACTGACTTTTGCTTATGAAGAGTTTTGGTATGATCTGTGATGCATTAGCATTTGCTGTTGGAGACAAAGAAATTTGTAACGCATTGAACAGCTTAACAGACCGTCATTGTAACCGGTGAGCGTCATATGCGTTACTGCTGTTTAAAAAAAGCGTCTGAAAACGTTTCAGACGTGCTGTGCATGTACTGCTCTTTCATTATTGTACATAGTAAGCAAATTTTGGTTTTTTTTTTGCAGGCTGAGCGACTTGGCAGGCTCATTAGTGAGAAGGTTTACGAAACCGATAAAGACATTGCTTCGGTAAGTGGCATGATTGCATTCCCAGTGCGACTTGAAATATTTTTTAAAACGATGAAAGTTTTTAACATTACTGTGTGGTGGAGCATTTAGCGAGAAATGAAGGGGTAGGTGAGGGTACAGTATTCGATTCACCTTCGCATCACCTTCCAAACGTCATAAGGAAATCTTACGGTAGAATTTCACGCTGTGTTTGCCTCGTGCCATCATAGATCCCCAGTCATTATCGGCTTTGTGATTTTTCGAATGAGGACACCAAGTGTCTCATAGTAGGCGGGATTGCTCCATGCTCTGCTGCCTAGTTGGAGGTGGTCGTACAAAACGTTGAGGTTTTGGTGATTGGCGCGAAATTTTTATTCAAAACGTGCCAGTAAATACCATTTTTAATAGTGTTTTGGGGGGAGCACTAGGAATTTCTGGAAGGTGGGGTAGGGAGAATGGCTGCCAATATGTAGCTTATTTTTTGAGGAACCATAAAGCATCTTACCATGATTCGAATGAAAGATGTTGCATCAATACCGTTCTGCCCCATATAATTGTGGACGTGAATGTCACGGTTACGTTTGTTTGTGTTTGCGTTTGCTTTGCGACAGTAAAATTGATCTTCGTTGTTTAATGGCTTTAGCAGTAGTTCGTCACATTTTCGTTTTCAGATTTTGCTTTTGTGCGTCTTCGCGTTGAAGCAATCAGTTCGCCTATGCTTGTCCTGTCAGCCAGTTCCACATAAACCGGCAAGTGTTCAGCGTTATAACCTTTAAAAGGTTTTCTGTTGTGTTGCTGTTCGTTAAGAGGTTATATAATCAAGTCCTCACTTGACGTTTACGTGCACTGGCGGTATTATTGCATGACAGCAACTTTTGGGACTAACTGGATTGTCGATGACAAATCGTGTTTGTAAATTAGGCTACGACAAAGGTGCGGGTTGGAACTGGGGTTTGGGGAGAGGGAGGGCTTCTCGATACCCCTTCACGAAAGCACGGCTTCGTGGTAGTATATTACTCCTCCGTCGAAAATCTGTGTTCCTGGACGTCTTTCGTAAGGCAATATTTCTTTGTGGAAAAAAAACGGAGAATTCAAAGAATAAACGAAATCCGATTTTTAATGCTTCTTTTGCATTGGAAAGGTGAATTCGACCCCAGTGCCGGATTTCTCATTAGAGACGGGGGCAGTCGGCGAATGAGAAGTTGAGTCGGTTTTTGAGTATGGTCAGAATAGGAGTTTTTTTGAATCCTTCGGCAAAATCGATTAATATGATTAGTGATAAATTGTCTGGTTTGACGCTTGACTGCTTAGCAGAGGCATGGATAAGTTATTGCTGATGCTTCATTTCGTGAAATTAGTTGATCCGATGAGTGGGATTGCACAAGCGAATTCGTTTTAGCTGCTTTGGTGAGCTTCCGCACTTGTTTTTTCGATGTCGCGCAGCGTGATGAAACTGACGTTCTAGCGTAGTTACCTGATAGTGTCGTTTGGCGTCCTGTAAATATATTATTGCATGATGTAGTAAAACGCGAACTGACATGATGGAAAGTAAAAATGTTTCATTATTGTACATAGTAAGCAAATTTTAGTTTTTTTTTTTTGCAGGCTGAGCGACTTGGCAGGCTCATTAGTGAGAAGGTTTACGAAACCGATAAAGACATTGCTTCGGTAAGTGGCATGATTGCATTCCCAGTGCGACTTGAAATATTTTTTAAAACGATGAAAGTTTTTAACATTACTGTGTGGTGGAGCATTTAGCGAGAAATGAAGGGGTAGGTGAGGGTACAGTATTCGATTCACCTTCGCATCACCTTCCAAACGTCATAAGGAAATCTTACGGTAGAATTTCACGCTGTGTTTGCCTCGTGCCATCATAGATCCCCAGTCATTATCGGCTTTGTGATTTTTCGAATGAGGACACCAAGTGTCTCATAGTAGGCGGGATTGCTCCATGCTCTGCTGCCTAGTTGGAGGTGGTCGTACAAAACGTTGAGGTTTTGGTGATTGGCGCGAAATTTTTATTCAAAACGTGCCAGTAAATACCATTTTTAATAGTGTTTTGGGGGGAGCACTAGGAATTTCTGGAAGGTGGGGTAGGGAGAATGGCTGCCAATATGTAGCTTATTTTTTGAGGAACCATAAAGCATCTTACCATGATTCGAATGAAAGATGTTGCATCAATACCGTTCTGCCCCATATAATTGTGGACGTGAATGTCACGGTTACGTTTGTTTGTGTTTGCGTTTGCTTTGCGACAGTAAAATTGATCTTCGTTGTTTAATGGCTTTAGCAGTAGTTCGTCACATTTTCGTTTTCAGATTTTGCTTTTGTGCGTCTTCGCGTTGAAGCAATCAGTTCGCCTATGCTTGTCCTGTCAGCCAGTTCCACATAAACCGGCAAGTGTTCAGCGTTATAACCTTTAAAAGGTTTTCTGTTGTGTTGCTGTTCGTTAAGAGGTTATATAATCAAGTCCTCACTTGACGTTTACGTGCACTGGCGGTATTATTGCATGACAGCAACTTTTGGGACTAACTGGATTGTCGATGACAAATCGTGTTTGTAAATTAGGCTACGACAAAGGTGCGGGTTGGAACTGGGGTTTGGGGAGAGGGAGGGCTTCTCGATACCCCTTCACGAAAGCACGGCTTCGTGGTAGTATATTACTCCTCCGTCGAAAATCTGTGTTCCTGGACGTCTTTCGTAAGGCAATATTTCTTTGTGGAAAAAAAACGGAGAATTCAAAGAATAAACGAAATCCGATTTTTAATGCTTCTTTTGCATTGGAAAGGTGAATTCGACCCCAGTGCCGGATTTCTCATTAGAGACGGGGGCAGTCGGCGAATGAGAAGTTGAGTCGGTTTTTGAGTATGGTCAGAATAGGAGTTTTTTTGAATCCTTCGGCAAAATCGATTAATATGATTAGTGATAAATTGTCTGGTTTGACGCTTGACTGCTTAGCAGAGGCATGGATAAGTTATTGCTGATGCTTCATTTCGTGAAATTAGTTGATCCGATGAGTGGGATTGCACAAGCGAATTCGTTTTAGCTGCTTTGGTGAGCTTCCGCACTTGTTTTTTCGATGTCGCGCAGCGTGATGAAACTGACGTTCTAGCGTAGTTACCTGATAGTGTCGTTTGGCGTCCTGTAAATATATTATTGCATGATGTAGTAAAACGCGAACTGACATGATGGAAAGTAAAAATGCGTTATTTTTGACTAGAAATGCAATGGTACAAAACTTTTGTCGATTCAGAATAAATGCAGTGGAGTTTCATGGAACGAATAGTACACTAGAATTTTACTTATTTGATGCAGTACGAGTTCTTAGAAATTATTGTTAGCTACATTAAGATGCAAAAGCTATATAGTGACGTCAGTGGTCAATTGAGTGTTGCGAAATCGGAAGCGTTTTTTGAGTTCAAAATTTGGTCGAATTCAAGGCAGTTGCGTTTGGTGATGTTGCGACCTCATTATTGTGTGAAATTTGTTGCGATCTGCAATGTAATATTGTTGTTAAATGGCATCGTTTATTCCATTTGTTCGAGAATATACGTTCACATGAACTTCACTCGTTTCAGAATCTGCACAGTTTGGTGAAATCTATCAAGCTGAACGAAGAAAATGAAACCGAAACACGACTCGCCGAAATTGATGAAAGGCGAGTATCAAACGCGAAGAAGACAACGTTGAAAGCGACCAAAAGAACGAAGTGGAACTCATGTGGCAACAGTGGGCACTCCGTTGACGGCAAGTGCTCACCCGAAAATATAGAGCATGGCCAGAGAGGTCGAAAGAAGAAAAAGGCGGACGCGAATTCTCGAAAGGAAACTCCTGAACCAAAAAAGAAAAAGTCCACACCAAATATTCGACCGGAACGGAATTACTGGGTGGAATACTGGGATGAAGTCTCAGAAAGATGGATTTGTATGTGATTAATTTTTCTTCTTGGCTAATACAGCAAGAAAAAGGGAAGTTAGAGGTGTGTGGACGCAGGAGGGAAGTAGGTCTGACCCCTGTTTCTTAAATTTTTTTAGCGCAATACTTACTGAAGAGCAGCTGTAGTAGTATTTCCTAAGGATGTCTATGTCATGTTATCTCCTCCGAAAGCGTTCAGAAAATTGCAGTAGTACTAAAATGTGGTGCGCATATTCTCTAAGTGGCGAGGATTCCGAGCTGAAGGTATTTTTTTTTCTCGATATTTTATCTGGTATTTATTCTCGATATTCTTTATCTGGTATTGAAGGTATTTTATTCTATATATAGCTGAAGGTATTTATTCTCGATATTTTTTCGATATCTCGAAAAGCCGCATGAGCTTA
>JPKZ01000624.1:50769-65616 GCA_000803305.1 Toxocara canis
TTTCACTTTCTGCAGTTCTTGATGGAAGTCGTCTGCCGATCTTCCTCCGCGTAAGAAAACTATACCGAGCCACAATTCTAGCCCGTCGTTCTCTTTGAACGTGAGCTGAACGCCATGCTTGCCCGCATTATACATAAAGCCGTAATTGTCGTTCGTCCCAGGATATAAGGATGCCTTCGGGATGGCTCCCGAGGTCATCTAACGGACATCGCTCTACGGGTCGCTTTTAAATGTGAGTCGATAGAAGACGCAACATAGCCTTTTGATGACGTGAGCACGCACAGTGTATTGAAGCACATCTTCAAACCGCTAGCAAAAACAAATTCACTTGTATACATCGAGGAGTCCTTTGTGGACGAGCGTCAGCGCTAGACAGAGGTGGGTTAAGAGTTGGAGCGTCCGCTGCGCCAACAGAGATGCGACGTGTGATGATGGTTTCATTGCGGTTCCATCGCGATTGAAAAGGGGCCGTTCCATCGGGGACAGATCAGGACAACTTCCGGAAGAGCGTCGTTTGTCGCTTTATCTCCCCTCAATGACTCAAGTTCGTTTTTCGAGATGGCGCTTCGTTAGTGGCACCCCCGTCTTCTGATACAAACCATGTGCGTCCATATATGCAGATGAAGTAAGCCTGCTTGTAATACTTGACCACGGGAGTAGTGTATGCTGAAAGGTGAAAGGGAGAGTGTATTGGTTGCCGGAAGGTCTCCCCCCACCCGGTAGCCAATGTATACTGAAGTTCGCGAAACTTTTTGCTTCTTCGATCGTCGTTGCTGCGCTTGAGCCGACGATTTCTTGCACCGCTTTTCCTTGCTTGAACAACTGCTTCTGTCTCGCTTCTTCCAAACGTTCGTCTTTACCCAATCTCAAACTTGGGTAATTGAACCTTTTGCATTGTATTAGTGCGTAAGGCGCAACGAACAACGCAGCCACAATCGCAATACGGACGAAAAAAACACAAACAACACTTCAGCGAGGTGGAATAACACATCAATATGTTATAATCGTAAACTTGCAGGGATAGCACATCAACACGTTATAATCGTAAACTTACAAACTTTTATTTTTCTTAGCACAGTACAACACGTCAAATTTTATCAACCGAAAAGCTTCTCATTTGATAGGCGTTACGATATTCTGCTCCTTGAAATCGAGGCGACGTCTCCCAAAATTATCAAATTAAATTCGGCGCTACTCAGAGATTTAAGCAGTAATCAATCAGACCCACCATTCGTGATTTGACCTACCCTAAGCGAAACAAATGTAAAAGTTCGATCGAGCAATACAACCTAGACAGTACGACTCATTTCTGCATCCTCCGCATTCCTTTTTCGAGATAACCACCTTGACTTAAATATAAACAGGAATCAAAAGAATTTTTGCTCGCATGAAACAAGCGACATTCGATAAACACTCTGGAAGCTCCAAAGAGACAGGCATAGAGTTAGCGAAATTACCGTATTTCACGTAGCAAGAAGATGGCAAAACAGCCAACAACATGAGTCCAGTAATAGAAATAAGCCACAAACAAACACTCCATGCAGCCAAAGCTCCAAAGAGACAGGCATAGAGTTGGCGAAACTACCGTAGCAAAAAACACTGAAAAAACTACCATTTCACGTATCAAGAAAATGGCAAAACAGTCAACAACACGAGTCCAGTAATAGAAATAAGCCACAAACAAACACTCCATGCAGCCTCGTAACTCCCTAAAAGACCACTCTTTCTTAGCCTCCTGCCTTCCATTTTTATAAGCTTATTGCGCTTGCCTTCCCGTTAACATCATAATTGTCATGACGAATCGCTTTTGAATGACGAAGTCCATGCATGAAGAGAGAGGCATCATGTTCCCGGTGCCTTCTCCCTCGTAGAATGCACCCTCTCGACGCTCTTTTTTTTTTCTCACGCCTTTTTTCTCACGTTTTTCTCACGCCTTAGTCACTGGAACTTTTCAATGCACACGCGACGCTGTTTTGCACGTTCAACTTTTACCCCAATATTTTCGTCTTTCAGAATTTCTACGAGCCCAATCAAACCTCGCGAGTAGCCGCGACAGGGGGGAAACGCCGCAGGTGAGACGTGCGTCGGGAAAAATTCCAGTGCTGCGAACTTCACCCTTGAAAAACTTCCTCCTTTTTTAGTGTTATTTCTGAACTGTTCCTCCATTTCTTGATTTCTCACAAACGTAAAAAATCGATAGGGTCCGTATAAAATTTTCACTTCACAGCAGCAGTGTGGTCAGCAACCGATTAGTGTCATTCGTATGGATCCGTTGGGACTGATTACTTCACGAAATGGACTCTGCGAAGCCTTTAGAAACAAAGACTTCCCTTTACAATATCGTCGTTCAAGAACCCGAGGCCTGCGTTACATCCAATTTGGAAGGAAAAAAGGGTTCGCATACCGCTTTGATGGTATTTTGGGCAATCCTGCAACTTATCTCGTCCCGTCTTCCTTACCCGCTTTATCTGTACTGGTCATGCACAGCTACCTCCTCCTCAAATACCATGCGACGTTTAGCGCGGGAATTCTGAACACCTAAAGTGCGCCACTTGTTTATCAAAAAAGTTCGCCAACTACGGGCACACCACGAATAACCTCATATGTTCATCCCGTCCTACGGGGAACTGGCAAACCCATCCGCTGCTCCACTGCGTTGGAACGATGCTCAGTGGAAAAACACCTTCCGAAAGTACCATGTCTAAGCTCGTTTTTGAAAACAGTCACATTTACATCCACTTAGCTCAAGCTGCGTTCTGGCAACAGTTATCAACAAAATAATTCGAAATGAATATTTTCTGCGCCACTTGAAGATCGGTGAAGGCAGTGCCACCAAATGCTTTCCTTGCTCCCCACTGAATGCCTTGTGCCTGTGCCGTATTCAAGCTGTCTCCACAGGTCTCCGGTGAACGGCTGCACTGTAAAATTATGCTACGCACAGAACGGCACAATAATTCATTTTCAGCAATTATGCGGACAGCAAAAGACTAGAATGATATCACGTAAAGCACGAAGGATGAATGGCACAAGCACGCTGTTTAAAAACACAGAGTACAGCAATTAAGGAATTTTACGACTTGTTCGATGGCAAAGCCGGACAATCAGCCATGAAAGACATCCGAACGCTGGCAAGTGCCCATGGGCGAGTCAAAACAACGCAACTAATCTAGGCCCACATGAAACACTAGGTGGTCACAGCGTTGACAACTCCCTTTTTAGCGATGTTCACCTATGCAAATCCGGAAACCGATTCAACACTGTAAAACATTGGCACAGAAAGTTCATACATCGCGCTGCATTAAATCTGTCAAGGCACTCTGCTCCCTGATTCCATAACGATTAAATAACAACGACGAACCAATGAATGAAAAGCACAATTCAAGGCACAGCATTGGACACTACATAATATTCGCTTAGGTATTTTCTCGAAGAGACGAACATTGCGAGACTAGGCCCACTCCATGTGAACCCATACGCTCACCAGCTATTTCTTCAAAACAACCCAACATCACTGCGGACACAACTCCCAGAAAGCAAATAATCACGGATGCGAAAAAAAGACTATTGGATCGAAGATGAAAAAATAGCTGCACAATGTCGGATAAACACATACGGAATCTAAGAAGGAAACATAAAATGATCGATAAAAGCAATATGAAGAATGCCGCCAGCGTAGTGATCATTTGATCTAACCTGGGCAAGGCACCGGTATGGAGCTGGACGCTGTACAGCAAGCACATGTGCACCTGTTGCTCGATGCTGCAGAAGAAACAAGTCGTGTGTTGACGCGTGTAGCACTTGTAACTGCACTGTAAAAACGAAAAAGCTTGACAAACTCACAGAAGGATGCAAAACAATAAACAAAACCGTCATTCGAACACCACCACAATACGTCGCAATCTGCAGCAACCTTTTCATCTTCAAACCACTGTAGTCAAAAGAAAAAGGGCAAAAAAGGAAAGTTTACGAGGCCTCGTCGAGTGCGGCCATCCAGAAGAACGCACACAGTACGCGGCGTAAGCCACGGATCATACACATGCGCATCTGTACAAACTAATAAAATACGAAGACAAATAGTTAAATTTGAAATCTGGAAAGAAGAGGACAAAGGTGGAAAATTTGCAGAATGGTGAAAAATCAGGCGAAGTGTCAGTAGGTCCACTTTTCGGTGGCTCAGAATCTCAAGGCAACATGTTCAGGCGAACTCACCGTAATGACCTCTCCCTGTTCTGCCTTAAAACGACCATCCGTTTTCTAAAAAACATGCGCGCCGTTCTGTATGTTTGTGTGCAGTTCTCAAACCACTATTTATTCTGCCTAAACGCTCCCTATTAAACTATTTATTCCGCTTTTACGTTCACTATAATGCCATTTTATCCATACGCTCCCCGTAGCACCACTCCACTTATTCTACTTGCACGCTCCCTATAAAATCAAATTGCGATAACCTTTTTTCCCCACTGCGCTACTCATCCCATCAATAATATAGCATAACTCACATTTCTATTTCAACACAATAAAGTTGCCCCTTGAGGTGGAACGGTAATTTTGTATAACAACAGCAGGTCGACGAAAAGGAAGACAAAGCTAGAAAATGGTCCCGGAAGGTTAGCGGCAAAACCCGAAAAAGTAAAATGACGGCATTCAACCCAACAAACCTGGTAATATGAAAAAAAAAGAATTACATTAAGTAGGGCACGAGCTTAGACCATTCAATCCGGAGAATAGCGGTAGAGATAAAGGCGGTAATCCTTGCTAGCAAGCACCAGACAGCCTTCATCCATTACAGCCATATCGAAGCACTGTGCATGCTTCACTCTACTTTCCAACGCCGATAGCATCGCGCCCTCCTAGAACAACAATCCGCACTTAAAATGCCGCGTCAAAAAACACAGGGCATCGCTCACCCTCCCCTACCTCCACCTGCAAGTCACCCAACTGATAATGAGACAAAAAAAGTCGGGTACATCCTATAAAAATATCTAAAGACTGAAAGAAAAGAAGGCGAGAAAATGCGAGCGTGAGAAGCTTCCCCAAAGAGTTTAAATTTGAAAAAAGCGAGACTGATCCTGAATTTTCTTGCAGTGGACGTATTTCTAGTCAGGAATATAGCTGCGCAAAAACCGAAGCCTCAGACAGCCGACTAGGCGTTTGGCCAAACAAACAGGAGACTGAAGTTCCAACAAAATGATTGCACATGCTGCTTGCCAATAAGGTACAATACCTGAGTGAAGAGGGTAAGGTTGAAGTTGTTGTGGTTGTCGGCAATAAGCACGTCACCTGCTGAGTTGAGGCCCACTCCGATCGGATAATTCGTTATACCCTCGCCACCAATTTCACGCACAAACTCACCGCTGTAGCTGAACACCTGCCAAGCAACTTACTGAGTTGCTCTGGCCGAAATTAGGCTCCCCAAACCGCAACTTGAACGCATCACGGCCCAGAAACGCAGCTTTATCGCATAAAGTGGTCACTACTACCTTCGGCAGATCCTCCAACCCGGTATGAACATTCATCTCCTCTTCATGAAAACACTATCACTGAATCAGACGAAGTGCGCAACTAGTACTTGACTGAAGCTTTATTCCCTTTGAAAGTTCAGAAGGCTCAAGAGATCTGCAGTATGTAAGAAATGGTCAGTATACGAGACCGCCCATGATCACCAATCATGAACCGAAACGCTATAAACCCGAGTGCACTTACCGGCATCCTGTACCAAGAATGCTCCCTTTCGAATATGACCAATGATAGCTCGAGCCCTTATTCAATTCAGTTTCTTCTCGAAGCGAGGATTAGCCATTAGGACTCGATGAGGTTTCAAAAAGATCTATTCTCAATACGTTCTGATGCCGCAAAACACTACTTTTGACCTACGGATGTTCCAAAAGATGACGGAGAGACCTTTAAGGCCGTAAGCTAACACGCGAAACATAAGTAATGGGTGAAAAAGAGCCGCTTTAAGGACATTAGAAGCGAATAAGAAACTTGTCAGAAGTAATTTCAATGCGTTACCGCTGCAAACATGCACATACCTTAACACAGTGGGCGCGATTATCGGAGATGAAAATCTCCTCTCTGTCGTTAGTGCATACACCGTTCGGGAAGTCGAGATGACGGAAGCAGCTGAACTTTTGCAGCAAATTACCGAACATATCGAAGATTGCAACGCGCGTCACCTGTAACACTCTCGCGTTATGTAATATTGCTTCAGTATTGAAAGCTAAAAACCAGCTACATTCCAACGCTAGTGTTTCTAAAAACGACGCATTCCGAGGCTCTGTAGCATACAGAAGTCCTTCGTAGCTAAAGTCGCAGCAAGGGATCCCAACGTGCAGAGCATATTTACAGTTACAAACGCTTAGAAGGACACGAACTGATTCCTCTACGTGCACATAAAAATGAATACAAACCACACACAGCGTCATGATAATGATATCTACTCCGTCATATGATGTATCGCTCGCGACATATGATCTACAAAAGCCATTGTCTTCTCGCTAAGCCTGAATGGTGCGTGTACTACTGCGTGCACACAAATACGCAAACGAACCTTGCACTCGACGACGATGATGCGCCCCTTGTTGTCAACGCAGATACCACGCGGATGCTCCAGAACGTTGGCATCGAATCTGCGCGTGAACTGGCCGCAGTGATCGTATGGATCTGATGGGTTGGAGAGCGCTCTGCTATCACAAAATCGCCTGTCATGCGATTCACCGCCACACTGAAGGCACAACAACTATTGCTCATGCCTCACCTAACACATGCAACTCATATTCACAACCACCAGGCAACATAAACGAACACAAGCCCATTGTCGTTAAAGGGCTAGAAGGAAGTAAAAAATTATGCCAACTCACTTTTTTTGAAGATCACTGCCTTGTGTAAGACCGGCAACTAATAAACGAAGCGCGGACTTCGGAACATAGATGTCGCACTGCTAAATATTTGATCACCTCCTAATCTCCAGTGCTAAAGCGTCTCATGGCGGCCGATCTGCTGCAATCAACGGCCACCAAGCATTTGCAAATAGGCATTTTAAGGAACGAGTTGGTTATAGAATGATATGCCTCGCTTAGCTCTAGGAACGGCTGGTTGCTGGGAAATGTACTGCCTATGTACGTTCGTCGCTGGTACATTTGCATCAAATGGACCGAAGAATCACATCGACCTTTGAAACAAGAAGAACAAGGGGCTTGATAAAACTCCCATCTAAAATATCAGTGCCCACAGGTTCGAGTGGTACCATTCGAATCTCAAACAGCATGGGTGATACAGGAAAGATGAAATCGTTCCCCATACCCATCGAAAGTGAATTCACGGCAAAACGGCAGTCAGTTTACCTAGCCGAAAAAGAAATTTCATAGTGGGAGCAAAAAATAATAAAACAGAAAGCGGCGCCTTTCCTAACATACAGAATAACAGCATCGATGCCTCCGTCCCAGTTTTTCTTCTTCAGGATCACATGTCACATGTTCTGAACGCACGAAAGCCACACAACCAAAAGTGATATATCGATGCGCAACATGTGAACAGTAAACGTTTTGCGATATTTTGCTGAAAACGCGTCCAAGGATTGAATTAAGTCGCCATCTCTCGCATGCTGTCTCATTAGGCCCACTCATTGCAATCTCACTTTTCTTCTTCCCCTTGTAGGCGAAGCGAACAGTACACAAACCGCGCGACAGCACACATCGCAAGAACATTTCTTCAGCTGCATGAAAAGCAACTCATGGCAAGGCTTATTAGAAAGTGCATATAAACCTCAACTGTCGATGACAAGAACGCGTGGCAACCTCTGGCTCTGAGACCATGCGCGGTTCTTTTTTGTAGCACTGCATCAGTTCCACTAGAACGAAACCGGCAGTCACTCGCGCCATGACAACGCATGCATACTTTGCGTAATCACGTACTTATCATATTTTGTCGCTTTTACCGCTGGACACATGTGACAGACATCTACGACATATTTGTGCGTACTAGACCCTTCGCAACATTTGCAATTTCATTTCGCATTTTCTCCTTAAGTGGCATCTTCTATCTTAAAATATGAACATTCATATTACAGTCTGACTGCATCGCACTGTGCACCAAAAAAAAAAATCACAAAAAGCTCACCAGTAGACGGTGACAAAAAAACCTATGAAAATGAAGCGACCACGGTATCGTAACCTGATCAAGTTGTCTCAGAAAGGACTACAGAACCTCTCACCTCCCCTTCTTCTCATCCCCATGAGTTTTGAGAAAGGCGCTTAACCACCGGTTCTTCATCGCTCTATCCACTAACTGAATAGAATTTATAGCTCATAACGCATAGAACTTAAAGAACAGCCAAATACAGTGACTGTGTCATTATGACTTTATCTGAAAATCACACGTGGATTGACTCCTCTCCCTTTACCCCTCCCCCCCCCNTCCGTATGCCCATCTGCAAAGAAAGGGCCGACAATGGCTGCGGTTGAAAGGCATAAATGACACGCCATATATCACTTTCACTTTGGAGGATGAACAACAGCCATTGTCAGTGAACATGAAATGGTCAATCGGAAGACCGGTAACCCTTTCAGCTAGCGAGGTAGTTGAGCAGACTCGCAAAAACTGTGGAAAAAGCGAAGGCAACGAATGCTTCATCAGTCAAAATATCGATGCGTCGGGAATAAATCGGCCAAATATCGAGTTCTCAAACTAGACCTACCAGAAAAACGCAAGCTTCTGATTTCTTGTTCGCAAAAAAATCCTCTAGCTGAATTACAGTGAGAAATTTTAGCCAATACATTCGGAGACGGACCGTGAGTCTCTGGGAAAATGTTCTTTAAGAATCTAAATCAACTACTGTAACTCCAGATGCGAAGTGAATTAACCGTAAGGTTTAGCTTTACTCAGGCAATTTCGAGGGGTGGTATCTCAAAAATTTTCCCAGCTTAACGAAGCGCTACTCTTCGCGTATGCCAACGTTTTTACACAGCGAAAGGCTGACATCCTTTTGTTTATTTTCTAGTGGTGTTTTCCTCGGTTCATGTTTCACACGGGCGGATGGAGCCTTGAAGCTTTTTATCTCTTATTGGATGTTCTAATGGTTATATCTAATTTATTGCGGCGTATCCAAACAAGCGCTTTTAGTTACGGTTAAAATTCAACCAGTGAACCTTGGTATGTCGACTGCTATTGCATATAACGGGGAAGCCTCCCAAAATTCCCACTCTTTACTATAAATCTCATCTCTTGACGCTTCGGTGTTCACTCTTAATTACTAACGGCAGCTATAAGCCATGGACAATAATCCACTAACACCTCGTGGATGGAGCAGGTATGGGATGGTCGCACAGTATTTATCACTCATCGTTGTGCGAGGTAATTAACGCGAACGCATTCTCCAAAGCAACCTCCTACAGCTCGCTTACTAGTTAACTTTGAGTAGTAAAGTCGCATAACTCGGTTCACATGGATACTTCGATAGATCTTTTCGGGAGCTCATAGGAGCGAGTCCACAGGCAGTGAAAGAAGTGGAGCCCGCGCCAGGCTTTACTTGGACGGCCGGTACCTCCCTCCACCGCGGTCAGATTCCGAAAATCTTGGTATCCTTATACCTCGAGTGATACGGGGAACTAGAGTGAATTCGGCCCCCCAGACAACACGCGTGAAAAAAAGATGCCGGCCTGTGCAAAAGACGGAATCAAAACCTATGCAGTCATCAAATCATAACTAAGGAGAGGTGCAACACGGCCGAGTTAAAGAACGGGAAAAGAAACCGATTGGGGCACAGCAGCTGACCATTGCGTTTGCCCTGTTCTCCGAACTGAAACTTGAATCTGCCATCCTTACTAAATACCTGCACGGGGGTGATTGTTTGTATCGGCCACCACAATCTCATTGTAAGCATTCACGGCAACCCCAGAAGGTTCTGTGAACTGCAACACAACATAAGTACTCGATTCAAAAACCACTTCCCATGAACCTCGGTAGTAAGCCACGCGTAAAAAATTTGGATAACGACGCACGATTGACTTAAACTAAAGACATCCTATGGAGAAAATGTGACCCACAGCTTATAAAAGGATAGACGCAGAGGTGGAAAAAATGCGTCCCTTCCCGCGAAATGAATTAACATGCTCAGACGGAAAGCAAACGTCTTTATGCAAAATCAGCGCCTAAAGAAGCCCAAAGAGAGAACTAGAATTATTCGTTTTCGAATGCATTTGGCTCATCGGCCTAATGTAAGATCTGGTGACTACTCGTGAGTTACAAACTTTCATGCTCTGTTTGCTTTTCTATTCAACTTGACTTTCTTCTATCTCTCTCCAAGTGTCATCCACCAAAAAAAGTTGCTCCCTTAAAGCGAAATTGCGATTAAAGCTTTAGTTCACTCTGGGATGCCCCTTACATCCTATTTGGCATTCACTCTAGGATATCCCAGAAATCGGGAGGCCCCTTCAGTAATTTATCTTGAGAGGATATTCTGAAGGTTCCTTTCAGCTCACTGGCAAACAACGTAACCTCACCTGTCCTTCCATGACGCCGAACTCGCCGAACTAGCAATAGTATACCATCTTACGACGCTTGACTTGCGAATAAGGAGAACATAAACTGTCCGCCCTGGGACTCTGCAATCCGTTCACAGACTGGTTAATTTAAACTTCGCTCAACAAATGCGTCAGTACATAAACTGAATAAAGCAGCACTGCGACCAAAGCTGTTCAGCTCACGCGACCCCATCTTCTACCTCACGGGCTTTACCTCTCAAGGAAGCAGGATTCCGAGCTCATACGACCTCCTTCTCTAATTCGGCGTTTCCGAGCTAACTCCACTTCATATCTAGACTTATGGGCTTACCAATTCAAAATTGTTTTCTCTTCTTCACCCCTCCCTTCCCCATTCCTCACACAACTTTTACACGGAAACACGAAGAACAAAATGTACAAACCTACCACCATGCAATTTCGTGGTTTGCTGACTTTCTGGCTTCTTCTTTTCTGAAGTTGCAGCCTTCTTGCCCTCTCGTCCCTCAGTCTTTTGTTACTTCCTCCCCCTATTCAGGTAATCTGAATTCGGCTGTTACCTCACCTCCAGATTAGGCTATAACTCGACCAAGAAGAAAACAACTACATCCAGACTGCTATCAGTTTACGCATGAACTGTGCCGACTGCTCGGCACCCAACAATTCAAATCAAGGCAAGTGGGCTAATGCGAAGCCCCACCTTACTAGCTGGGTCTAGACCAGGCGAATCGACGAGTTCTGTAGCAGATGAAGGTTCCAGGCCCATACTCCACTTCTGGTAGCGATTGGCAGGAGTATCGACAGCAGCCGCAAAATTGTCCATACTTTGAGTTCTACGGCCGAACTCATGTTTTAGCTTCAGTAAATTTGAGTCCGAATAATTGCTGCTGATAGGTCCTCCACCGTATGCACCATTTAATGGCCGATGGCTTGGCTGACGACCGATCGGTGTTGGAGGCAACTCAGCAGTGAGAAATGATACTGCCGCCGGAGAGGAGTTATTCGCACCAACAGTCAAACCTGAGAGAAAAAAAATTCCGGAGATCAAAACCACCACACCATTTCGTTTCCATATAAAGATAAATGGTATCGCAAACAAGAAGCGGCTGGTGCGACACCTGCATATGCTGCGCATTATTCTCCAAGGCTCACTCGTCGTTGAGCTATGTAATTACGAAATGAGTATAGGAAGCAGGCACTATAACTCCCGTTTCAGAAGAAAAACTCCACACTTCGGCAGCACCTGCATTAAACATGACAAATCGCAACCAAGTTTAGTCGAAACTGGGAAACGCCCGTCCACCCTACACCCAATCGGTTTCTCGGCAGACGAATCTATTTAAAAAATCACGAAGCTTGCAATTAATTCAACCACAGACGAAACAGACTATTGCAAAATGAAGGAAAAAGATATACTGTAAGTAATAAGCAAGAAATTTTCTGCAACCCAAGTCAACGTAGTTGCGCTGAACTTTTTTGCTACAGTTGCAGAATGTCGTCCATGGTTTGGCAATTGGCCGACTGAAAATAGACACAGGGGAGTACGGTAGTCGTCCGCCTAAATCACCGGTAAGAATAACGTTCCACAATGGAATTATGGCAAAATCAGCGCTGGCAGTGGACGAAATGCCGCTACTGTACCCGTCTTTGCCCCACGCCTTACTTTCCAGTGCGGCACAAAATATGAGTTCTCTTTCATTTCGAGGCAGTTTCAGACATGAATTCATAAGACATTCATTTCAGACATGAACGAATTCGTACGGCTCCCAATGCTGCTAAAACAGCAGCGAACGCAGCATACCCTCCTTATTCACCTTTAAATTTACTTCAAATTCAGCTACACATTTTAGCTCCCAACACTGTTACAGAACAACTGGAAGATATCGAGGTTATAGTGCTAGAGCAGAGTGTAAGACCTTGTAGACGGGCCATGGATCGTGCGCACCACTCCTAAACATCAAAATTCCCCTTGGCAGAAGCACACTTCGCCACAGCACCATAGCTCCTACACTCACCGAAAGGAAGGCGAAATCTCAAAAGGACAAACCCATCAAGGTCATAATCTGTTGATGCGCGAAGTCGGTGTCGAGTGGTGGTTGCTCAAACGGATATTCTACACGAAGAAATCTGCTGATGTCAAGGTTAAACGAAAGGAACTTCTGCAGACGTGCGTCCAGTAAACGTTTAAAAACTAATACGCCAGTCGGGGTTGCGTATTTAACTAGTCGCTCCGCGAATTCGACCGTCTGAGCCAATCTTCCCGCCACCTCTTGCACCTCAAATTATCCATCATCTTCAAGACGCTATTAAAAATCAAAACAAAAAAAACTGATGAAGACATGGGAAAAAACGATGGGCACTTTGCCTGAAAAAAGGTAAGCAGTGGACGCGCCGGCCTGACTTCTTAGGTCTAAAAGGAGGGAGAAGGAGGAGGCTTAAAGGAGAGAAGAGAAGTCTTTTTTATGTGGCTTCCGAACCATACAGTAAAACATAGTGAAACCCGCCTAGTTTCATAATGCTATTATCAAGTAGCATTGCGAAACTGACCGACCACCAGAAAAAACTAAGAACCAAGGGCAGTAATGCGATCTGATGCGCTTAAATTTTGAGCATATTGGACCATTAATGCGACAACTTCGCTGGGATCCGTAGCATCCTGCTCCCCTCCCCCAGCCCTCTTCAACGGCATATGGTCCTTCCTCAATCTAGACAGGATATGGAAGGTCGACGTCCATAGCGGTAAAGGCGAGACATGTTAAGAGAAAAATATGACGGTAAGCATAGCACGCATTAGAGTCGAAGTGCAGAGGGACCAAAAAAACGTAAGTAGCATGCGCGGCGTTAGAAACAGGCATCAGAGGGTTTGCGTCCATTCACGTCCGGTGCTACTAGCCATGAAGCTTGGCTCGCTGATGATGCCATACCAGAAAAGTTCCGCACGACAGCCCTGCAGTTTGCCGCTGACATACAAACAGCACACGTAACAACAACGACCGAAGTCGTTTCGATCCAGGCTTCCTGTTTGGAAGAGTTAAAGGAAACGACGACTGTAGAACTACCGTGACTTCCTGACCTTGTGCACTAAAAGTTGCAGTGTAATTGTCGAACGAAATTCGAACCGGCTACCGCTGGCTGAACCTACCATGTGAATGGCATCGACCTCGGTTACTCCTTGAAAAATTTTCGGAGAACGACCTTGCGCCCATCTTCCCAACGTTCAGCTGACTGCGCACCAAAAACATACACGCAAACACGTATAAACGGCAAGGAAACAATCCGGCACAACGATGTGGCTGAGAACAGCGGACATCACTGACACAGGTTTTTTGACAAGGACCTGCCATAATGATCTGAACTGCTCACAATGCAGCCAGCGTATCAACCTTGCACAGAGCAGGTTGAAAACAGATGGCTACCACGTTCAAGTGCAGAACATCCGACATTATAAAAAGTGTCATATCCCTTACCCTTGCATGTTCCACAGGACGCCGAGACTCTATTAGCACTATAATCTAGTTTCAAATCACCTGATTATGCATTATACGGTAACTTTTAACGGCAACAAAACACGACTAAGTTAAAATGATCAAAAGAGATTTCCGGTCGATCCGGGAAAACACACATTCTTATTTCTCAGTTTCACGATATGAGAAAACCGTTTAAAATCAAAACATCAACATTTCACATGCTGAGCGCCACATCCCACCTCCCGTCTTCTGCCACAAATGTCCAAAAGATAAGGCACTCACACATACCTTTTTATCAACGATGGTGAGTTCCCTCTGGCGCTATACGCGCTATCCAGTTGCTTTTTGACATGCCCGCGCGTTTCCTCCACCAAATGCATGAGTGCCCGTGCGCCTTCCTCAACGCTTCGATGCGCACGTTCCAGTGAATTGTTCATCGCTTTCTACGCAGCATCTACCATCTGAACGTTTCAAACTTAAACGCAACCGCCTCAGCCAAACTGTTCATCAGTGCCACTGCTTTGAAATAATAACACAGGCGCGTCCACAACACTGCTCATAACCTGATGTGGCGCCCACAAAATGTGTTATATTTACATTCCCTTCTTCAATCAAACCCACATCTACATTTTCACTGTTCTGTATTTGCCGTATTGGAACTGAGGAGTTGAAAACCCCCCACTTGTCGCGTATATAACAAATTATTGCTTGCGTTTTACTGCCTTTCTTCCCACTGTCTGCCACTTCCCTTTTCCAATTTCCTACTCGAATTAAAGTTATTTGATGTGAAGCGTCTGCCCACTTTTTTCTCCGACTATGCCTTCGCTCACCCCTCTCCCTTCTAGGTGGAAACCACCAAGCATCGACCCTTTATGGCAGACGTT
>JPKZ01000627.1:4992-16111 GCA_000803305.1 Toxocara canis
ACGATCCCTGTACTTGTTCAATTAAATGAACCATTGAAACAAACAAACTTATAAATGAAAAACAAAGCACTCTATGGACTAATACAAATCGATAATGAGGTAAAGAATAGGTGGATGTCTTATGTACCAAAAAGATGTTCATTACAGTAGCCGTAATTAATGTTGCATAGAAGTATGAATGTCCGCATGGCTGTCCTCGTCTAACGATCACCACATGAATGATGCTCAGTAATTAGAGTGAGCGCATATAAACGGATTATAAAAGAGATTCTCGAAACGATTGCGACCAAAAAACTTAAAAAAGGCACCTCACAGTCGCAGACAAGAGAATCTACAAGAGGAAAAGTGCGAAAAGAAATAGTGAGGAAATAGAATTGTAGGTTACATTATGAAACACGAACAGACGGAGATATTTTTTAAAAAAATTATCTTCGAACTGAGCTCCTGTTCCCTCCCGCTTTCCCATTAATCAAATGTTTAACCATATAAAGCAAACTGCACACAAACAGCAAAATGATAAGGCAATATATTGAGGCGATGAGGAAGAGAGAAACGTGATGTCGTAATCAGAACTTGGGATACACAAAAAAAGTGGTGAACTCATTAAATTCTAAGGTAACAAATATTCTTTCCCCACCGTAAAATTTTACTCGTGAAAGGAGCGGCAAACAGATTGCCTTTTACTTGGCGAACTGCGTTTTGAGTGCAGCTTCTTTGACGTCCACATACGCAAGCTGAGCTTCAAGCAGCGTGGTATCCTGACCCTTCTTTTTGGCTGTCTCAATCTCCTCTCGAAGCATTCGCCTTTCTAGATTTGCACTCAGCACGTGCGGTGGCGTCGATAAAATCTCATCCAGATCTGATGGCTCTCTAAAAGCACCATTTCACTCATCTTCTCTTTACTGCATTTCTAGCAAAAATCAACACCTGTATTATCCCCTCACCTATACCTCTTGTGCAATCGATAGTATTCCATTTGTATGTATACCACCTGTACACGTATTGAACAGTATACCCCAGTCCAACCAAACTTACGTCATAACTTCTAATGTAAACGCAATAGTTACAGTTGCTGCACGCCTGCTCAGTTAGCTAGTATCAGCAGAGCACAGCAAAGTCGCAGTGGTACACCACTGTCAAGCATCAACAAACATCAACCTCTACAGACCGATCACAGACCGACAAACATCAACGTCTGCGACCATTTATGCTGAATGAACAAATTCGTGAAGTTCGCAGCTGGTACTTCAACAGTTGATACTACTTCAAACCAATGCAGTTTTACTGCGTCACGTTACATTCGAAAAAAAAGGCGACACAAATTTATGGAGCGTTTCAACGACTCGAATTAGAGCAAAAGGTAAGTCAAGAAATAGAAATTGGATCAGCTGTGGGATGTTCACTTCACCAAAAGAGGTAAAGAAATCCTCATCGTACTGAATGGTCACCAGCAGTTTTTAGGACAACAAAAACTTATTTGAACGACTAGAGAAGTCATCAAACGCAACGCCACCTTATTACTTCAGCAATGCAAAATGAAGGCAAAATTTATTGTCCCATTCATCAAATTAAATTATTGATTACATTGATCATGAAGTAAAAAACAAACTGGTGAGAAAAACGGATGTTGAACTATTATTACCTTAACCATGCAAAATAGACGATAACGACGATGATACTGCCCAACACAGAGAGGAGTCGCTTGTTTTTAAATGAATTTGAAGTATAGTAGTCCGGCTTGAATTTTGATGGAGGCACTATTCGGCTACCCAGTGCATCAACTTTGTCCCTTCCGAAATATGCCGTACTCTCGCTAAATTTCGGCTCGCGCACATCACCCGATGGAATCGACGAACGAAGAGCACCTAACAAACCAATGTATTCACATTTTGAACGATATCATGATAACATTCAGGTCTCCAAAGTAAGACGATGACTTCTCGATGCATAATGCACACCAAAACTCACATCTTTTCATTGACTAAAACACGATAACGACGATGATACTGCCCAGCACAGAGAGGAGTCGCAACTCATGACTTTTCACTTACTAAAATATAATAACTCTTTTCACTGGCTAAAACATATTCTTTTTTTTCTTAAAAGAGATATTCATGCTTCGCAAAAGCTTTCTTCTGTATCGAAAACATAAGACTTATTCTTTTATCTAGTTCCCTTTTTCAATCCATCTATCGATAACTGTTGCCTCCGCCATCCATGCGGTTTGAAAAATATGTTTGGGGGAATATTTGGGAGTTTGAATTCTGCTTACTTTCTACGGGTAGTACTGTTTCCTGAGAAGTACGCTTTTTGGAGTTATTACTATTAAACTTTTCTTTCCTTTCACCCACAAAAACAAACAGTTTCACTAGGCAACTACAAAATATGCACGAGCATTTTCATGAAAACACAATACAGAAGTCTCATCCAAGCCTGTAATATCACAGTGGAGTGTAGGTAAGGCCTAAATATACTACTAAACGGAAGTCCAGTTAATGCCGCCGATTCAAAATTATATAAGGAAAGCTAAAGTCATGTCAGCTCGCGAGCCAAGCAGCAATGGATCCCAGATCTCCTAAAAAATTTGCCATACAGGAAGCTTTTTATTGCTTCAGTTAATGTATGCTTGTTTCGTTAAAAAAGATTGCCTTAAATCCAACCACAGAGTGGGGTCGTATTAGTGAGAGTTTAAGAGCAACCGTCTGATGCTGCAAACCTCTAGTAATGGAGAGACATCGCCTCGCTAGTGGAAGCTGTAGGAGGTGGTTCACTCGACGCTGCAGCATTTCATAAAACACAGTACTGTGACTCCATCCAAACGGCTGAAACATATCATTCGTTTAAACGCTTTCGCTTTCTCATCTTAACATCCCCAGCTACTCATCCAGAATACATAAAAAAACATTCACAAAATTTTTCGGGCAATTATCCCCTCTCCTTGCCTTCCTCCTAATCCCCTCCGGGTTCGCTATTGCATCTGTGTCAAAAAATGCGTACCTGTGTGGGATGCGTAGTTAAACGAACATCGACGGTGCGCTACAGACTTGATACGCTGTGGTTAAGGGGGGAAAAAACAGCAGGAAATTTTTTTGCCCTGTAATGACAGCACAACTCATTGAAGCCTATAAGCTTTGTCCCCACAGCCAAATCCCATACCATTCATCCGCTCAAACATGTAGCCGAGCGGTCATCCAACATAATTCTTTCCGGAAATATGTACTGAACAACAAAATAACAGAAGTTTAAGTGAACTTAATTTTAAGTAAACTTAATAAGTTCGTGCATAGTTAGGAGAGGGAAAAAGTATAGGTTATTGACGTTACAGTCGAAGCGCATCAGGTTTAAAATGCAGCCACTGTAGCATGTTTTTCGCTCGTCGTGTTGCCCCCATACATAGCGATTAGTTACCCGATCGATCATGCAAAATCCGACGCTCAATAATTTTTCTCTATTCTGCTCCATCGAAAATCTATTGCGATAAGGTTTGATGATAGACAGGATATTGCAAAAGATCATGAGGAAAGATGTGACTCCGCGTTAGAAACGCCATAACGTGAAGCAAATACGTAGACAATTATAGAAGCACTTTATTGCTTCAAACATTAGCTGATCCATGTCACAACATCGAACAACTGAGACTTGCAATCGGCAAGTGATAACCGTCGCAAAAAGCAGTCGCACCTGGCGAAAAAAAACAACAACAAAAACAACCGTCTTCTTAAAACAACAAGAAATCATCCAAAAAGTAAAACAAACATAAACATTTCAACAACTAAAACTATGCGGTTTCTGTTAAAACATATGTGTCAAAACAGTGCAGCCAACAGATAAATATCCGTGATAGATGAGTATGCAGCATCTTTTACGTTTTGATCGAAAGTTACACCCCATAGAAGAAATCGCTTCCTAGTATAACATATCCTCGCATATACTGCGGTATCCTTTCCGTATCTTATATCGTTTTTACCATATTTCATCAAACCGAAACTACGAAATAAAAGACACAAAACTGCTCAAAACAGGGAAACGTATGAAAGGCAAATTATTATATTACCAACAAATATCAGTTTCTTTATACCATTTCTGAGCAATTTTCTGATGCCCTTAGAGAATATTTCTATTTGTGCCCTTGACACTTGAACGTCAACTGCACAGAACGACATGAAACCGCCGCTGCCTATTTGTATGACAAAAATTTCCTTCTAGTACACCTTTTATTTACCTAAAAAGCTGATACGATTTCCTTTCGTGAACACATTGACGTTAATAAACGAAATAACTGTTTGAAAATCTCGTTGATCAGCATTCAACAAAGATGTGATGAAATATTGGGAAGTAAAATATTGATAACAGCCACTGAGAAACAGATTCGAATACATTAATTAGTGTATGCGAATCCAGATTCTTTTGACCAGTGAGCCAATAAGTTTACTTGAAATATTGACATTTTATAACCGAGCAGTTTTAGAATCCGAGCTTGTTCTGCGCTCAGATGGTCGCCTTCATTACACACAGTAAAATTCGAAAGCAACGTCACAACACCTGCAAAAAAATAATATCAACTCATCCCCATACATCACTCAGCTGATAATCTAAACGCCACCGACCCTATATACGTCTCCTTACCCTGCAACACCTAGTTTCAAAAGTTTTAATAGCTGCCCTTGATTTGCGACACGCCACCGTTATTAAACTCCAATTAAAACCACAGAAAAAAAAAGGCGCATTCAAATTTCTAACTGTACTAGAGCATCCCTTATACCACATCCACCTAAAGGGTGAGGTTGCGCAAAAATCTGACGTTTTGGAGACCTGTATGAATTCTCGAAAACTGGTGAGAAGAGGAGATGCGTTGCCCGTATGTGTTCCGAAGAATATACTATAATGACATAAAGGAGTTCCCCATTATCATACTAGAATATTCTTTCAACGGTGAGTTAATATATCGCATAACCTCGAATAAATCCCTCGGAAGTTCTGCCATCCGCAGCTTTATGAGTTATGGGTGAGGATGGTGGAGGTGATTTCGCGGACGAAAGACCCACTTTCTCTCCGCGCTCAAATGGAGATGGAAGTCGGAGAAGCGGTTGGGGAGGGGGAATAAAAGAAGGCGAGTCGAAAGGCTGGCAAAACAGCACTTCAAATTATTCCAGACAAAACAGCAACTTAACTTTTGTGAAACATAAACTACATTTTATTCAAACAACCTCGCAAACGAGATGTTTTGATTTAACTCACTGTGATACAGCATAAGGCAAAAGCACAAATACGAACGAAAACGAACGAGAAGTTCACCTTTATCAAGCTTAACAGGAAGACCAAGTTTTCGCAGTTGTGGTTCCATTGAGAAGGGGAACTGCGCTAATGGACCTTCCGGTAACTCGATCGTCTCTGTTGCTTCTTGTCCACCACGTGCATAATCGGGTTGTTTAAATTCGTTGAAATACCTAAAAAAGCACCAATCACAATTCTCGTGCAAAATTGGTTTGCTGATTCTTCCTTTTTACATCCCCCCGATGACTTGCCACATTTTTATGCAAATAATGGAACTGACAACGAACGCATCAATGGGTATTAAATTCACAAAACGAAATATTCAAATACGCATATCACATTCAAACGGGTATGTTAAGGCGAGCAAATGTCCTTCAGTAGTAAAAAAACTTATCGGCAAAAATTCTCGATTCGAACGAAATGGTAGCGAAACGGATAGTTAGTGGAATTTAGATATTCAAAGAGGGTAAGAGAAATGAAGAATGCTCGATTCAGATGAGAGTCCCTTACATCGATTTCGTTTCTGTCCATTTCTTAAATAAGATTACCACTGCGATTCACAGATCCCTAGCCCGCTGTTCTTCCATTCGCATCCACTATCCCCACCCCTCCCCCTAAACTCGCACATCTAATGGAGCGGGGACACGTGGAATCAGAAAAGTTTGGTTTAACTTGTGGACTCCATACCTCGACTTTGGTTCCATTTGGTGAGGCTATAACGGAGGTTCAAAGGTTACACCACCCCCTCTAATATTAATGCGACCAAGCGCGAGGAAAGGAGGGGAGAGGAGATCCGCAGTTCACAGCATGGATCTCGCTGTCCGATTCTGAATCGACTGGTTTTATTCGGTAGTCAAAGTTTTAGATGAATGAAGTTTAGGAAAAGGAATTTTGCATCATCCATACATAACTGCCCCAAACTTCCTGAGTTGCGGCGCTACGCAAGAAGCTTTCGAAGACGTTCCACTCGATTATGGTATATGCGACGCTTTGACAGCACAGTGTACGCATGACCTGTTTTGCGCCGCACAACAGCAGAAATGAGCACAGCCACAAAACTAACTTACTTTACAACTGCTCCTCGATCGGCGTTTGTGAACATCAAACCACACTGTCCCTTCAATATCTTGCTCACCTAAACACAATACAGCTTATTAACTAGCATCACTTATCGCACAATATAATTCACCCGCTACTTATAGTAAGGACAGCCAACCTTTCGCAATTCATGATTCACACAGCAAACTCATCGCACTTTCATGACAAAAACCTCAGCAATGATTTTAAGGTACTGAAAGCCGCTCCGATTAAATATATTTCATTCATGTAATTACCTATTATGCAATTCCATGACAGCATTAAAAGAAAGTCATGAGTCCCGTCCAGAAATTGGAGACATCGGTGTTTCAACGAATTGGAATGCAACAACTGGAATCATAAGCAAAGTGCTTGGCGCGCAACCTTAATATTTAAGTACCCTAAAACGGATAATATACCGCCATCCGAGAACATAAAGTCTATTCATGTCTGAAACAGCGTTGACCACAATCATATGCATTTGGATCTGTTAAACCGAACAATCTAAAACCTTAAACAACAGTACCCACTTCAAGTACGCAACGTGCTCCTCAAAAATTCCGGGATCCCACTTAACAACAAATTAGCCACTAATTAAAGCGAATTAATTACTTTCACTAAACGATGTTGAGCGGTCGATTAAGAAAAAAACGTTGTGGCTACCTTATGCAGTTGATTCGCATATTCAGTGCTAGCATCCCTGCCTAACGCGACCGCCATCACGTTGTTTTTGCCGAAGAAGAAGCGAGAATTTGCTTTGAATTTCTGCCTCACCTTTAATAACCAACATTACATTCGAATCTCTCAACGCCAGAAAAGACCCAATGAACATTTGTTAGCCTAAGCGATCATTTCTCATAAGTGAAGAAAATATATAAAAACAAAAAAAGACGTCATCAAACACTTTCCACGCTAATCTCAAAAACATCACAACGGTACTGCATTGGCGAATAAAAGCAATCTTCTAACCATTCGTATGCCGTCTCTTTACTTTATTAGACGTCATTAGTCTCTTTACTTTATTTTTACTATAATGTCTTCCATTTGCTTAGCTGTGTATTGTTTGCGAACAAATAAATATGCAAATTCCTAACAACGCAATCGCACATAAAATCTAGAGGCCTCCATCGGAATGCTTGAGCAGCTCTGAAAGGATAAAAATGACCTCAATAAATTTTGTCGCTCTCATGTTTTCAACGCTGAAAACAAACATATGCGTATAAGTGTCAACACTGTTGCGAATATCCTTCACCAGATTTTTCTTCGATTCCTTGTTCTTCTTCTTTACTTTTGTTAGAGAAACTGAAAATACACAAAGAGCGAGGTAAAATTTACATTCACTGCTTTTTCCTATTTCTAAATTTTCACCAGCTGTAGCACAGAAAAGGAAAACATTTGGTTCTAATTTTTTCGGATCCAAATTTGTTCATCTATTTGCAATTCAAATTTCATTATAATCGAAAATCAATTAAAAGTATTATGAAAGAGTTGCTTTCTCGACTGGACGGCCAAAGGGGCTGGGCTCATTGGGTTAGTTTGTCGACTTACAGCAAGCATTTAAAAAAAAACATCAAAATACTTGCACAGTGCCGAATTACTCATCTTTATCCCCTAAGCGGCATTCTAACTGCGAAACGATAACATCGCTGAAACATTACATAAAGCTGTTCAATAGGTTAGATGACTGCTTGCGCCATAGTATGCTGGTGGCATTATTAAAGGTAATTTGCGGTCATGAAACGAAGTGCACAAATAAAAGCAAACGGTGCTATTTTCGAAGTTACCACTAAAAGCTCATCAGATTACCTTATAAATTACTGTGATTCTGTTTTACTACGATTTCTGCTATACTGCTCTATTGCGTAAGCTTGGAACCTAAGACATTCTAACTTCCAAATCCGCTTCTAGGTAATGATGTGGGTAGCGTCAGAGGAAGAGGCGTAGAGGAGAAAAAAGTGGGATTTCGGCAAATTCGAGAAGTTTTATTGACTGAGATAAATTCCATTAAAATATTCGAACTCACCACTAATTAATAATAACTGTAGGTCGAACAGTGCTAAACAATTTTAGTCGCAGGCGGCGGAGAAGGAAATGTTAAAACGCAATCCCTCCTCTACGATATGCCAATGAGGGAGGACGGCGGAAGGGGATAGGCGGTGGAGGCGAAGGGATGGAAAGGAGATGGAATCGGAGAGGAGAAAATTTAACGGTGAGGTAGGGCTACCCCCAACTTATAAATATACCAAAATTTTTTTAAACAAAAGAAGAAAAAACGTCAAGCGTGCACTCTTCGAATTGCGTGAGTCCGCAAAACACGTAACCAACCTTCCTTTTCTCGTTTGGAGCGTGGCATTTTGCGGAAAGACTCTCACAAACAAAACTGCGTTAATGTGACTTGTCAAACTGCAGCGATGTTCCCTTGTACGGTTGTTGGGTCAGCTACTTAGCGTGCAGCGTTCAACTGCAAACCAATTATTTTAGCAATAAGTTGCTAGCTGCGTATGCGGCAATGTTGCTCGAAAGTCGATAAAAATTGGGTACACGCCTATTTCAACAACAACAAGCACAACTGAAAGCGAAACACCGTTCTAACATGAAATGCTTTATTTATATGATTCAGTATATATACTTCGCCTTCTTAAACGATACTACCTACGCCGTAACAATTTCGTACGCCTATCAAATCGCACTCAGCGCATTGCGCATTTACATTCTAGGCCCACTCTATCGTCGGCGACGTCAAAGCCAACGACTCAAGGTCCAACGTTCCTTGCTATCATTCGTGCCAGTCTATCCGAAATCGGCCACCCTGGCTCTCGCACCTCCACAATTCCGTCCCGCCGTAAGATATTCTCCACCGGAACTCCTCGTTTTTCCAGGGGAATAATTGGAATGGTACAAATCGAAGATACCCTCGCGAGATTAATCTGTGCCATTTCTGAGTCTTGGGGGGACCAACCTACTCAGAAATGGCACTGATCAATCACGTTACGCCTGTCACGTAAAGCGTCACGTCTATCACTAAACAGCGTCCAGCAAAATAAAAGCTCCATTTATAACAGTTGATGACCGACCCAACGCTTTCTTGACTGAACACGATGTCTGCATGCTGGCCCACTTCGGATTGCACCATGATGCGCAGAACTGTGGTTATTCGAATCGTAAATCTAAAATGCGTAATCAGAGGACCGGGCTTACACCACAGCATCGTAGCATGTTCCAACTGCTCGTCAATCTCGCATTTGTCAGTAAAAGCTTTTAACACATGCGTAGCGCTGAAACAGTTTGGCACTGAACGATCCCATCTCTAATCGCAAAGCCAACGACTCCAGAACGTCGAGATTCATATCCGAGTGTGTCCGTATTCAGTCTTGATTGGCTAAACGGGCAAACTACTCACTTTGCATAAAACGCAGATCGCAGATAACATCATGCGATGCTCAAACTTACTTTCGTTTAACCGAAGATTGTCGCTAACAAAAATAATTTTTGCAGCTGCCTTGAGACCTAGGATTGCTCAATTCTTTTGCTTTATAGCTGCAAGATGGGAGCCATTTGAGTCTCAAAACGAATGGCATAACGAACGCGATTAACGCAATCGAGTGACAGGTTAAGGGATTTGTTGTCGTGAGTTCTTTGAAAAGTATCGGGGGGGAGCGTGCGTGCGCGTGTCGAATCGTCTTTGTTTCTCAGTTCTCTCTTGCTTTCGTATTCGTTTTCCACTTCTCGTCTTCTTTCGTGCTATCTTGTAGTTGTAGCATCGAGCTATAACGGCATCTCACACATGAGTTCGACTGGCGTCGACGGTCTTTTCGACCCTCAGTTCTGAGTCGTATTTTTTTGTCAGTGATATTAGACGAACTGCGAAAGCGGAAGAGTGGGGGGAGGGGGGAGGTGTTCAGAAGAGGGTGGAGAATGGCGTTTTCCATTGTAAGGGAGGGTGTGAGGGAGGGGCGTGGAGTGTGCTAGATGTTTTTTTTCTGTGCAGCGATTCGCGATGAACTTATTGTCTTTGGTTGTTTGGATTTGTTCGTTCGTATTGTTGGGAACCAATAGCAGGTTGCTCGGTTTGGAACGATGGGAGATAGTGACGATGAATATCACAGGAGAGGGGGACGTGATAAATTCGCCCGTGAGCGCAATGATTACTCGGACCGGTCTAGACAACGTGACTATGATTATGACAGGTTGGCTTTGAAACTTCTTTCCCGCTCTCCAGCACCAGTGTCGTCCTGAAAAGAAGTATGCTGGGCACTCCAGAGGCAGAAAAAACCCACCTAAACAGTGGTACTGTTATGCGTAATTGTCTTTTTCATGATGGCAACAACCCGGTCCGTAACTCGGTCTCTCATGCCTAGGGCTGTGTTCAATTTACACTGCTCAAAATGTTCTGCAAGTCAAACCGTAAATCAGCTGTTGATTGCTTTTCCTGTACTTTATTAAACTTGCAGTCGCAAAGTACGCTATGGCGACGCGATGTTCGGTTGTTTATGCGTGTGTGAGTTCATTTCATTCGCTTCATCTCGGAAACCAATAACAGTAGGCTTGTAAATTTAATAAGGGTAATCTTATATCTTAGGATCATATTTGCTAAATTTTGAAGCGACTGTTTAATCAACTGAAGTTATAAGCGCTGAAATATTATGGCCAACTAACTAAATGACCTGACCGGTTAGCTGCAAATCTGTGTTATTTGCGGGCAGTTTATGTGCGGCTGGTTCAATGGGTAGTCACGGAAGCGCGTATCGTGCGTCGCTTGTCCGCGTCC
>JPKZ01000627.1:19878-44712 GCA_000803305.1 Toxocara canis
GATCGAAATTGTGGTAGTGAGATATATCCCATGAACAAGGTTGCAGTCCATCGGAAGACATCGGGGACGAAACATTACAGGCACTAATCGCATATACACATGCATCGTTAAGTGGTTATAGTTCAAGAAAACATTTCGTTGCTTGATTTCCCGTCTCTTATTAGATCTAACATTTATTTGGTCGTCTAGTAAATAATTGTTTTGATTAAGTAGTAATTATCAGTAACGGTAATAAATAACATTAATAAATAAAGATAAATTCGACCTTAAGTGATTTTTTTGAAGGAGCTGTTTGTATAAGCGCAGTTACGACCTTTTGTGACCTCGTTCGCCGCGGCTGTGGGGATATGTCGTCTGGTAGTTTTACCGTGTTACCCCACGGGGGTGCGACCATAAAAAGAGATAACTTGATCGATTTTGGATAAATGTATGTATTGCCTGTTTTTTGTGTTACTCGACTGGAAGGGCTAATCCGCTACTCCATCGGCGCGACCAAAAAAGATAGGATGGTCGAAGATTCAGCTGCGGCCAGCGGCAGCCTCCAATTTGATTGAGGGTTTTGAGGAGTGGGTCGTATTTGATCATAGAGCCGCGTTACTGACTAGCCGGAATTAGCAGATTTTCTCGCGGGGTGTGTTGTTCGTGTTAAAATCCTTTCATACTCATTGTATTACCTTTTTCTTTTTCGGCGAAGAGGATAACTGAAAGAAATGAGTTATTAAAACTTTATATTCCAAAATTACCTTGGGTTTGTTGATAATGGAAGTGGAGTTTGGCGGTTGGGTATTTAAGTAGAATTAAAAATATTTTCTGCACGTTCTTGTGTTACGACAGTAGGTGACTGAAATGGTCAGTAAGATGGGGAAGGGGGCGAAGGGAGGGTGGGATAGGAGCGATTTAGTCACTAAAAACTTAATCCTGGATTATTTTGCTTCAGCAGTGCATCGGATTCGTACGAGCCAGTGATAAAGTCGACCTCGGATGAGGCATCCTCACCGGTAATGATGACGTTTAAACGATTCTTATCCACTCAGGATGATTCGATTACGGACGAAGAGGCGATCGCGAAATACTCGGAATACAAAATGGAGTTCAAACGTCAAGAGCTTCGCAAGTTCTTCATGGCACACAAGGACGAGCAGTGGTGGGTTGTGGGGAGAGAAATAGACTATGTACCCACCATGAATTCAATATGCTAGCAGTCGGGGCACCGTGGTGCAATATGCACACCAAACCCACATATTAAAACTAGGACGCATGAATAAATTAGGCATCAGCAGTTGTAAACAGCGGTCACCTTTTGTTTATATCATTTCCTGTTAATAGCAATGATGTGAGCGACGATGTTTTCGCATTATTTTCCTTTCGTACCGCACATTGCCCCATTCGATCAAAACAGCTTGCAGGCACCGCGTTTTTGAAAAATTTTTGACGTTTCTAGCGTAATCTTGTCGCCTTAAGGATGATTCCAAAGTAGCTCACTGATTTAAGTGTTGTCCAGTCAAAGTGCAGCGTCGATTTGTTTTAACTCGATTTTGCATATTTAATCATCTCTTCGCTTTAGCCTGGTTATTAGAAATGGTTTGTGAAGTCGTGTTTTTTTGGAAACTTGACCAGTCGTTTTGCCTGCTACTAGATTAGTAGAGTTGATTGAATCGGCATTCAATTTTAGGTATTAGGGAAGGTATGGGTAGGTTATTCGCAAAATTCGCGATATTGAGAGTTTGTGTGGAAGATACGAAAGGCGATGTTATACTGTTTTTGTATGAACTTGCGCACGTTTTTTGCTTCTCATATTTGCTAAGAAACGATGTGCGTACACCAGAGGCGCAATATGCCGCGGTGCGTCTAAGTGTTCATTCCGTCCACCTTATCATCATCGTCTTCGTCATTAAATAAGCGAATCTCATCAGTGCGACAATACCTCACGACTTCATTAAGGCTAACGTCCTATTATCTCTTTAACAAGTCTCATTTTCAACATGTTGTCGGCAAAATCTTCGACCCTTCGTCATCATCACCCATCAAAGAACAGCGGCAACGCCATCTGCATTTCTACGTCGAAACATCAACAGCAGTGGACTTTGCATATGTCCACAACAGTCATCATCGCATCGACTAATTGATTTCTTAGTTTCTGTTCCTTTTGCTGTGTAGAGTTTTTTAGATCAGTTTGTTGCCAGTGTTTAAGTGAGAGTAATGGTCTAGTTGGCGCACGTTTAGTGATGCACGTTTTAGCATGAGAAAATGATACAGTAAGCAGCATCAGGAAAATAATGCAGCATATGTGTCGAGATGACTCAAGAGGATCTCATTACACAGCAGCGACTTTGTGCTTCGAAGTGTGCGCTTAGTAGATCATTTAAATAGAATGTGCTTGTCTTCGCTTTGCATTTGGAGTGCATAAAAGCCTCTGTTGTTTAGGTTCCGTTTGAAATACCATCCAGAAGAAAGTGGCAAACGGAAAGAAGAGCAGCGTGAGAATGTGCTTCGAAGGTTGGCAATTTTCGAGGAAATGCTTGCTGATGGCAAAATCGCAAAACTTCGCATGGATTTCGATTGTGCAGCGGAAATCATTCGCATTATGGATATGCGTAAGGGTTTCTGAGTTTCGTGCACTGTCCGTCTCTCCATATTTTCGTAATGAGATGCACCTTGCGTGGGGCAACACTAGGATGCCGTATCATAGGGGTGTCGTCCGTGAGGCGCGAGGGAGGGAGAGGGGCGACGTGGTTTGATGGTATCTTTTGTGCCTATTTAGGTATGAATTAAAGTATGTTGCAATGCACGTTCTTGATGAAAGTGTATTCGCAGCTTTCCAGCGGGTGCGGAATTTCTGGAGGAAGAATTTGGGAGCTGTACTTCATAAGCGAGTAGAAGGGGAAGAAGAGGGGTGGGGTGGGGTGGGGGAGGAAAGAAGAAAAAATTGCGCCTCTCCATTTCTTGTATTTACGCACTATCTCCAGCAGGCTGTAGTCCACTTGATTCCAACGGCCTTTCAATCTGCTTTGCACTTCTCACTCCATCTCCACCAACCTTCTTTAACTTTTTTTTTTTCAGTTCTTTGTGACTATCGATGTATTGTGCTGTGAACATTTGAAACGGCTTAAGTGATGGTTTGCTTTTTCGTGGAAAATTTAAAATCCTGTGCTGGACTGTAACGCGAGATGTTACTGCAGAAGCTTATAAAGGTTACCATAAATTCTCTAGTGTTGTTAAATTTGTGTATTATTATAGTGGTGGTTAAGCTGGAAGGTGGCACGGATGACGACGTAGCTGCGCTTCAGAACGAAAAAATCGAAGATGAATCCGTTACTGAACTCAAGAAAATTACACAAAGGTGATTTTGTTAGTTTATTCCCATGTATCACTTCTTTAAAGATTATATGTATATGTATATATATACATATATGTGTATGTAATGTTCATGTATGCATCATGTACATATACACATATACATGCACATGTATATATACATAGGTATATATACAAATACATACATATACATATATACATTTCCTTTGTATTAACTACGGTAGCGCTTTTGCACACTTCTCTAGCAAATGGTAAGACCATTTGGTTCACTTATAGTGATTGTTCAAATGAAATCTTTATTGTTTTGTTGAATTAACATTAGAGATGTCAGGTTCATGGAAAATGATAGGACAGAGCATCAAATAGTTTGCGTTTCATTAACACTTCCCATTTTCTTGTTACGAAGCATACAAAATTATGTTAGTTTGCTTCAGCTAGTTTAGATATCTTGCATAATAGGTCTGCAGTCATAAGCGTCAGTCGCATACCCCTTTCGGACTGATTGGACCGTTAGGGCAAATGGCCCTTTCGTTCGCGTTGTTCTTAAATACGGACTAAGTTGATGGTATGGAATTGTAGCGAGCAGAAGGAGAAAATAACGGAAGGTGGAGAGTCGAAGCCGAAGGATGGTGTTGAAAGGGAGGCGGGCAACGACGACGGTGCTATCAGTGACTCAGACGGCGAAAGGAAGGAAGGTGATTCTTTGTTCATCCACTCTTCCCTTCCGTTTTCTCCTCTACGACACAATAGATGGGCAGTATGAGAGTTCAGTATAGAAAATGTTGAAACGTGTTTTTCTTGACTACTGCGGATTGCATGAAAATTTTGTTTTCCTCTGTCTCCTCTCTTCCCCTACCCCCCAACCGCCACCCGCTCTCCAGGTTCCTCCTCTTAGTAGCTTAAATTTATCCTCGTCTATTTCCGTTGATTGCTGCGAAGTTGTGCTTAACGTTTCAACATTTACTGACACATTCTTGGAATCAAATCGACTGCGAGTAATAAGGCGCATTTCGTTTTTTTTATATTCAATTCCTTGTTTTGTTGACCATAGAGGTTATGCGCTATTATGGGTGATCATTCAGATTCGCTCAACATCCCAGCACTTCTCCATCAGCAGTCATCGTTTCAGTGATTTATTTATGACACAGTTGAAACTAAATTTTGTTGTGGAGCTTGCTAAGTCTGCTTCAATTAATTGCAGACTCATTGAATTCTTTTTCGAATACTGGAGCTTCTGGAGGCGAATAAAATCGTCCAGATTCTTGAAAGGCTTTATACCGTAAAAAAATAACTTAAAAGTTCGCAGACAAATAAAAGTGAAAAAGGAGAAAATAAATGGGGGAATTTTTTCGCAGATTTTTTTTCTTTGTGATTTTTTTTTTTAAAATTGCAGAAGAGGAGAATGTCGAGAGTCGTACGAAAAAGAAGATGCTTCTCCATAAGACGTCGAGCATCTTCTTGCGTAATGTCGCACCTAGCATCACTGTACAAGAAATTGAAACGGTATCCACATTTATTCGAATTACTCACCATCCTTCAGCGAGATTGAGCCCTGTTGATCTCAAGCTGTTTGTTTAGTCATTTAATGGTAGTGAAATGAAAAAACAATGGTATGAGCTAAAGGAAAGATATTTGGAATTACCTGAAATATAAGTTCGTTTGCCCTTAGAGTAATCTCGATTTATTTAAACCTCGCTCTTGTCGGTAGGTGGTTGGAAAAGTCGATGTATGTTGGCATATTTAAATGCTTCTACTAGTTTAATCAGAGAGCGCCGAATCTATGTTTCATGATTTCTTCAAATTTATTCCAATCCTCTTCACATCATCTTGTGCCCACACTCAGTCATGGTTCTTAAACTAGTGTATAACATCCGTTTTGTCGTTTTATCTACTCACTGTCTGAACGCAATTAAGTTTCTTTGCAATTTGGGTTGCATTTGTTTACGGCATAGACATTTAATACAAAAGTCGGTGGATTCAAACAGTAAGGAAACCTATGAATCATAGGTAATTCCTCAGATTATTTTGTAATTTTGTTTTCGCAGGTGGTCCCAACCTTAATTCTAAGCGGATATTCTTTTTTCTTCTCCTCTCCGCTATCTTTGTCGCCATTATTTTTCTGATCGCTTGCGGTCTGTGCTGAGAACAAATTGGGCGACTCCACTCTCCCATCCTCTTCCCACTTCGCAGCTGGGCAGTGAGAGTTGTATAATGTTAAGCTCAGATTCGATTGGTTTTCATAACGAGTCGTAGGTTAATGCTGTACGGTTCCAATTTACAGGTGTGCAAGCGGTTTCCGGGTTTTCTTCGCGTCGGTCTGGCAGATCCACTACCCGAGCGCAAATTTTACCGAAGAGGATGGGTGACTTTCCGAAGGGATGTTAACATTAAGGAAATATGTTGGAATTTGAATGGCGTCCGTGTAAGCGCTTTTTTCATTCATTCTCATTTTAATTTGCTAGGATGAGTAACGAACGTTCGGTATATGGACTGCTATAAATTTTTTATTGCCAGATCTCAGAATTGTGATATTTTTTTCAATATACCAGATATTCCTTTGTAGTTCCCGCTTTGGTCTTTCGAAAATCTTTTCAGCATGTCTTTATTTTGCAACTATTTCCCACTGGAGTTGTGGTGAACGATCTCCTGAAAGTGACGAAATTTCGAACCTGTTACGTTGCTGTCATTGATGTATGCGCTATGCGCAGAGCTGAATGTCAGCAAAATGACCTGCCATGTTAATGAATAGCGAGGAGGAACACAGTCTAGGCTGTTTCTTATGTCTCACAGTTTGACTTTTGCTATTTAGCAAGGCAGATGGCAGTTATGATCACATTCATGTTTTGTTGAGAAACATGATTGGACAGGTATCTCAAATTTGAATGAAAGCTGGATTTATAAGTGCTTTATGCTGTCAATTTCATATCACGGCTACCTTGTCTTTTCAGTTCATCCGAGATGGGTGTGGGGGGAGAGGGAGGGGCAGTTCAGAGATGTTCCAAATTTAATGGGAACTTCTATGGAGTGGACCTGTGCAAAGTGGTGCCTGCAAAACAGTAGGAGATTGGATGCGAATTTGTATGGTAATATTCAAGAATAAATGCTTTATTTTCTTTGCACAGGTCAGTATGCTTTTGTTGGTTATTTATACTTGAATGTAGGGCACTTGTGCTGAATATTACTCAGCCTATATTACCTGCTTGTGAGCGAGACGAGTCATGAAATTTTTTTCAGATTCGTGACTGTGATTTGGGCGCTATTATAAATCGAGATTTGGCACGTCGGGTACGAACGGTGAACGGCGTTACTGCTCATAAGCAAGTCGCACAGAACGACCTACGGCAAGCGGCCAAGCTTACTGCTCTCTACGACAAAAAGGTGGCCCTGCTTATTCATTTCGAACGTCAGTCAATGTTCACGGGCGATATAAGCTCGCCGTTGCATTTATTTAGGGGTGGTGCTATTTACTTCCAGTTTTAGATATTCTTCATGGATTTTTTCTTTTTTTATAAATAGTCGATGTGCTGCGGATTATTCTTGGATGCAAGCGCGTTTTGTCCTCTTTTCTCCATCCATTTTTTTTCTTCGCCAGTTTTCGCCGTCTCATATATTGCTTCTAAAATTTGCCTTCGTCTTTGTATACAGAACTTCGGTTGATGTCGCTTTGGAAGACTTTCTACCAGTGTTTATAGTTTTTGCCGGAGCAGCTTTCCTGTCTCTTTTTAAACTTTCTTGGTACGTATTCTTCAATTAACTCTGTTCGTCCTTCAGAGTTATTTGGCGTCACATCACTAATCCCAAAAGTGCTTATGTGTTTGCTCGTTTATAACATGGAAACACCCTGTTTTAGTATAATCCGGTTGTGAGGCCATTGTTTATTGCACATAAATGGAGGTGATAATTTTGTGTTGAGGCGGGTCTATATCAACCATCGGAAGAAGATCAACAGCAGACAGCAAGCGAGTATGAGATGGATCCGGTGGGAAGAAGTCGTAATCCACTGCTGAAGAATCTCACCGATTTCCTTATTGAGGAGGCGAGCGCTGAAGAAGAGGAATTACTTGGAATATCCAATGGTTGGTTGCGTTATTCTTGAGACTCAGTACTCGTTCAGTAAGGGGCGCCACACCTCGAAAGGCGCAGACCGGATAGGATTATGCTCGAATGGCGTTCACCTATGACTGTTTATAAAAGGTGATGTGGCGTTATCGACTAAACGTCGAGCAAAAGTCAAAAATTAGAAACTGTAGAGATATTTCCGTGCTAATATTAAGGTTGGTGTCCCGGGCGCTAATAGAGGATCTTCAGTCGCGAAAGATGTGGGAGGAGGGGGAGAGAAGGTGGCCACTCTTTCTTGCTGCAAAAAAGCTCCCCACATTTCTCTACAACTCTCGAAACATGTACGTCCACCCTTTCCGCTTGTTCTCCAATAATCATTCGCAAATACGAGAGTCGGCATTATCATTCAGTTGTTTTTTTTAAACAGTGAATGATACTGCCGACTGAAAAAAACAGCCTTCTACTACGTCGAATAAGGCATAGCTGCAAACATCAGAACTGTTTGGAATTGTTGTAGCCTGCAAGCTGTTTTCGGTAACTTCGAGACGAAGGCTTTTTTCATTTTTCGAGCTTTTATTTACTCTTCATTTGGACTGGTGAAGACTGGTAAGGTAGCTACAAAGACAGAATTTTTAGCCCTTGAAACAAAAGTTGGTGGCCCCACTAGCGGGTAAAAAAGATGCGGGGAATAATAGAGAAGAAGATAGCTAACACTTGCTCCACACATTATTTCTCTTTCTTCAGACCTAATGTATGACTGGAACAGCGTTTTACGAGTTGAGAGAAATGATGTGGAAGTATGGGTTATTATCTGTGCCTTTTTGTTTTATGCTGCAGTGATGCTTTATTATTACTGATATGTGGTGGGAGGAGGGTAATCAGCAATATTTGCATGTTGCGTGGACTGGTGGAGAGAGTTGCATATAAGATGGATGTGATTGCATTTTTGCGTATTTCTAATACCGAACTCTTTTGTCAATAATTCATCTTTTCGACTTCCCTATACGAGGGTCTGAATGTTGTGTTTTGCGGGGAAGGGTTTTTAGCTTGCAAGGAATGGGAACCCAGTAAGGGAGCGGTCTTGCAAGAGGCGGGGGATTTCAACGGATAATTCAGGTAGCTGTGTGTTGGAAGGAGCATGATGGAAAAAAAAGTGGTTTTGAATTTCAAATAAAAGCTGAGTAGTACAAACGAAATTACTTTCACTTGTGCGGATCTTTCGCAGAGAACGGGAACAATCATCGGGAAGTATGATCATCGTCAGGCTGTGCGATGAACAATTTTCTAGAGGTGTATCGCCAATGAATGCTTGTCTAATAATAGTGTTTGTGATAATCAGTGAATTTAAGGTGGTTCGAGCGAAGAGGATCAGAAAGTAGCATTCCAGCGAGACGATGCGCTAATTGCAAAACTCGATCGCATTGTTGTCTACCTTCGCATTGTGCACTCCATCGATTTCTACAATCACGGCGAGTACCCCAATGAGGATGTTATGCCCAATAGGTTCGTTTAGTTCCTGCTGATTTTGGTTTTTAAATTAAGCGATTCGATAATTGCTAGTTGTTCGTTTCCGCTACCCGGACTATGTAGTTCGGCTGGAGGATTGATCATTATGTGCAGTTGAAGGGCATCGAATCGTGCAGAGAGTTTAACTGGAGGTGTATACAGATGGCTTTAGCGAAGAACTAAATACTTGCTAGCTCTCAGGGGTTGATGGCTTTGTAATTGTAAATCATTACTGAACAGTATTCTTACGACAGCAGTCAGTGAGGTTGTTGTTGCGTTGATCGTATGAGTGATGGGCGAGAGTGAAAACGTAAAGAACGCAACGACTGCCGCATCCCTCATTCAGGCAATCAGGCAAGCTGTGCTTCTTCATGTCTTAGCGTCTTATAAGCATATGAGGTGCGTCTTTTGTTTTCAGTATGATACTTCACTTATGTCGGCTTTGCTTGGAAATACCCTTTCCGCCATAGCAATACTTGGTGGGAGTCGAACTTTATTCGTCGATTGCTCGCGCTCATCTAATTATTTACTGTCAGTTGGTGTATCAGTGTTGCGCGTTACAGATGTGGTATGATGCACGTACGCGCCGATGCGCCATCTGGATCGCAGTGGGGTGTTGACGAATCGAGCAAACAACCGCTTATAGCCGTGAAATTCATAAATGATTTCATGAACGGATTCAACGGCCGTCTTGAGGCGGCTCTTCTCAACGAAACTGTTCTTACCGACGCTGACCTTGAAAATCTTGGAAAGAGGGATCCCGAGAAGTATTATAGCTTATTGTTTTTTAAAGTTGTATAGTGACGTTGGCTTTTTGCAACGATGCGCAGTTTTATTCGTTCAGTGATTGCATAGTTACTCGACTTTCGGTCCGTTAGTTATATACTTCCGATTATACCTTTAGAAGTTTTACGATATCTAAGTTGATTCAGAGTTCCTTTTCAGAAGTCGTACCTTGTTCAGATTAAAATGTGCTAATGTCACTTGTTTTCGTTGGAATAGAGTTTTATTGCAGGGAAGTAGAAGCATTTATAACGGCGAACTGTGTAGAGCTGGCCAAGGACAAGTGGCTGTGTCCTCTGTCAGGCAAAAAGTTTAAGGGACCTGAGTTCATTCGTAAACATCTAGTGTCGAAACATGGCGAGAAACTTGAGGAAGTGAGGCAAGAGGTGAGACTATAATTTTTTTTTATTGCAAGGAGTATACGCATGTCTTTATGGATGTAATCATGTTCATTAGCTAAGGAAATAGAAATTTAAAAATTTATAGAGTGTCTCTAAGGCGTATTTTTGTTGTTGATTTGCTTATGGTATGAAAGTAGTTTTTTTAATGGGGAGTGAGGAGAGGGGGATTTTTTTTTGGGGGGGGGGGCTTATTTTTGTTAACGAAAGTGGAACCTCTTTTTGATGAATTCCCCTAACAGTAATGTCATGTTTAATCTCACCTACACGTTTCATCTTGAGGCACGATGAAAGATAAAACGGACGGAGGCTGTATGCCAGGCAGACGGTTTATTGCTTTTTATGGCTAGTGCGGGATTTAGGAGGACAAACATGTAGCTTATTTGATCATGCGCATTATATGTAGTTTTTGGGATGAGGAGGATGGAGGAGAGTGATTGTAACGTGCCTGACTTTGTCCATTCTGATTTCTTTGTTCTTCATTCCTGTGTGCGACGATTGCGTCCCGGTTTTTTTCGCAGAAACGAAAGAGAGGAAGAGGTCTTTTTTTCATTCGGTATTTTTAGTATGCTGTTCTATTTCGTTAATTCGAAATCTCTCGCCTGCCACTACCCTCGTTGAATGTTTCTTAGGTGTGAGTATTAGTTCATTCGAAAAAATATGTATTGTTTATTAGCGGCATGATAAAGATAGTTTCTCACTGGAAGTATTTCATTTGATTTTAGGCGACATTTTTCAACAATTATTTGGCCGATCCTAAGCGTGCACAGAATGTAGATGTGAAACCGACTAGTACCACCTCATCGGCCCCACCTAAAGATGATCGTCGAGAGAGAGGTAATATAGTATTCGAATTCGTTCTTAACTTTGCTAAGGGTCAGGATTGATCTTGAATTATGCAATCAAAGAAGAGACAACTCGTCAGCGTTGCGGTAATTTCGTCAGTTGTCTCTCATGTGAATTGTTCTTCTCGAGGACCCGATTGGTACCATGCGTGGTTTGGCAAGAGAAATTGGAAGCTAAGAGTGCGGATAGCATTTACGAAACAAAATTTCTTGTTTTTTTTTTTTGCTATTTCGTCAATAGGCCAGTGCGTTTTGATTTGGGTGAGGAGAGATGATAGACGATGACGATGCGTTTAGGATGACCGATTACTTAGAGACAATGAGAAGTGTGCTGTTATTGCGGGAATTTTGAAAGTGCGTGTTACGTACAGGGAGGGAGCGCCACTTTTTTCCCCTCTTGTGTGCAGCTAGGTTAAGAAGCGAAGACGGCAAGTTCGAAGTGTCAGGTATGTAGTGAAAAGGTCTAATTGCTTACAAAAAAAGAGATAAACACAGATATGTTTAGTGTAACCTATATAAGCAAAGTAGGGCGGGCAGTAGCTCAGTGGTAGAGCTCCCCCTTCGTGTGCGGGAAGACTTAAGTTCGATTCTCGGCTGCTTACCCGGCGGGTCGCCAGCAGGTTGACCACCAGGCGTCCCGGAACTGGTCGAAACAATCATGCGTGGGCATGGTTGTCAGCAGCATCGATACGGTAGTCGATGAAATTACAGATGCCTTTGCATCCCTTTGCATATAAACAAAGTAAAGACAAGTGAAGCAATAAGTGGAATTACACTTTACCTTGTGAGTAATTCTGAGGAACCACTTTGTTTAATGCTACTTTATCTATTTAATGCTTTACTGCTTTCAAGTTTTGGCCGTCGCGGTTCCGTCGAATATCTCATTCTAAGGTTGGTTAAAAGCGATTTTTAGGTCGAAAATAGCGGAAGAAGAAGACGAGTTATCGGAAGGGGAGTTTGGAATAGGCTTAAATTAGCAAACCGTTGAGAATTTTGATGGAGAAAGAACTTTTGGAATCTTCGCTGTATAACCAGCAGCAGTCAACAGCATAATTTAACAACAAGTTAACAGACAGTGCTGTTCTGCAGATGTGGAACCGGAACGCGGTTCAAGTGGTCGCTCAGGAGGCGGATCGTACGGCGATCGCAATCGTAGTTACGGTGGAAGCGGTAGTCGTTACAGTGGTGGTGGCTCATATGGTGGTCGTGGCTACGATAGAGGAGGTCGTTATTGGGATGCACCAGCAGGAAGGCGTGATCCACGTGAGCCGGTCACCTATAAAGATCTGGATGCGCCTGAAGATATCTTCTGATAATTCACTTCCTAACTCTCAAACTACACCTCGTTTACTTTTTATGAAAGCTTTTGATTCAACAGGTTGACCAATTTGAGAGCGCCCTGTTCGCGCAGTCGCGATGCTCGCTTCGGAGTTGAAGGAGCGATTGTTTTGATCAAAGTGGCCTATCACAGAAATTCTCTCGAGAACAACTGCGAATCGTAGTGCCGAGATAGTAATTTGCGCATCTCAGTGAAGTCGGCGTGTGATCCTTTTGGATCATTCGGCGGTGCTATATGATGTCAGTGGCTGTTGTACTGTTTGAACCACCTCGATGAAGGATATGAAGTTGTCGGTAAAATCGTACAAATCGAATGTCCAAACGTTCATGTATACTCTTAGAGCGTTCAAAATCGCCGATGTGTTCATAAGGAGCACATTGACATTGATTTTATTGCAAAGAATTCTTTTTTTGTTTGTGTATTTGATTAAGTCGTTGTCCATATAAATGGATTTGAACTCGATCACCAGTCATGCGAAATACAAGGTAGAGAAATGTAAATTGAAGAATGTTCTTGTTCCTAAGCGATGCTGGCTCACCACGTTTCGTCTGAAACTGAAATGACCAGTTGTTAACTTTTTTATAACACTGTCAACTCATCAAGAACTGCAAGCTTGGCCTACATTTACTGGGAAGGAGAGGGGTGGCGACGATAAGTCGATAACAGCAACATACTTACTTGAATAGCTTAACGTTCGTGACTGCTTTGATTATTATGAAGGAAAGTGTGCGACAGCCCATTTCTGAAGTGAAATGTTTACTTTGTTCTTTAGTCGATTATGGATTCAATCGCCCGATACAGAACGATGCATACCTGACCGTATCAAATGGGATTGGAGAGAGGGAGGGAGGAGAGAACAAAAGAGAAGAGAAGAGAAAAGATATCGGCTATGATCGTGTCAAAACAATGGTTAAACTTTGTTCACATGCTTTTAATCGTTTTTACTTTTTTTGTTTATTCCGTGATCATCCATTTGTCGCACCAGTTATTTTTTGTTTGTTTTACGTCTCCATGATTCCTCTTCGTTTCTGTTTTTTCGTACCAAATAAGTTTGTTGTACCACTCGTCTACATCCTTAATTCAGTGAAAGCAAATATTCGTAAAGGTCATCGTTGGTAGAAATCGAATTTCACCTGTTCGCTGAGAAGTTGATGCAGAATAGAATCTTACGAGCGAACCGATTCGCTTTTTTTGAATGTTATCAACCTTACCTGCAATCACATATTGCATCTCATTAAATGAGCTGTTGCTCTACTAGGGATCGCTTTTAATGTTTCGCGTCTGCAACCCTAAAGCCTTCAACTTTAGCGATTTAATAGCAATGTAAACGATGTGAGGGAACAAGTGGGCATGTCCAGCTGATGGGGTCGAAAATTTAAAAAGTTGAAGTCATTTTTCTGCAAATTTGAAAGTATAAGGTCGTTTTTTCGTATCGTTATGGTGAAGTTTAGTGAAGAGACGAGCTTTTTTTCCTTTTTTAAATGGACCGTAGGGACAGCCGTAATACGTTGTACAAAACTGTCCAAAATTATGTTCACCGATTCGCCAATGAAAACGCTGAATTCGTTTCCTCATTTTCAGCCAGCAAAGTACCACCGTTAGCGTTTTGAGGTGTGTTTTTATCACGCAGACGAGTATAATTCTAAGTACGAGCGTAAGTAAACTCCAAATATAACGAAAGACAAGAATGTGAAGCGCGCATTACATTGAGGCGTTTGAACAGTTCAAGTGCGGCGAGAATATAACAACTTCAGCAAGTCAATATGCGGAGGTAGAGAAAACAGCAACAGGTCAAGAAAATGGTCGCTGTTATCAGCTTAGGATTAACTTAATTGGGCGAGCATCAATTCCTGGTCGTTTGGTTGGTATACCCAGATGTAAAAAGTACGTTAATGCGATTCCCCACTTGCTTTTTATGCAAGGAGCAAGATGAGGGAGAGAAAGAACCGGAGAGGACGCTGAACTGAGCTTATCATTTTTTCATGTGAACAGATTTCGTACAGGACGGTTGTCTTTTTTTTTTTCGCTACAAGGTCGTTAGTAGCAGTTACTGGAACTTGGCCGGACAGAGTTACTACTTATATGGGTATTTCCAGTTTGATAGAAAAGGGGGTAGATATCACACTCGTGTAAATCGAGTATTCTTTAGGTATGGGGACTCATATCACGTCTTTATCCCATTGCATTGTCCATATCGACACTATATACCTTAAGCACACAACTTAATATCGTGAAATTTCCTTGATTATAGTAGTGTCGTACGAAGGTAATGGTAAACGGCCAACGAACGATTCGTTAGGATATCCATACTTCTTGGACTTTTATTTTCTGAATTACGGCCACATAATCGACTTTTTGTATTTGTTTTTGCTCGACGTCTTCATTTTGCCATTACAGAATTCACCACTTCTAGCTTGTAATTAATATAGATCGGTGAGCAACGCAGTAGCAACTAATTAATTGCTTCTGTGACAGTTTCCTTAAGAGCTTTTCTATAAAATTTTGTAGGAAATTTTACGCGAAATTAAATACGATTCTTTGATGTCATTCAAAGCGAAATTATGATAACAATCATATTACCCCCGCTTTAATAACAAATCCGAATCGACAACGTTCCCATTCGTTGTGCCAAATGAACGACAGTTTGATTCGCATGTTTCTAGTGAATCGACATTTAGAATCGAGCTGTTATTGCGTTTTTGTTTTTTTTTTTAAATCTGCAAATTACTACTCAGTATACAACGTTGCGCCTCTAGCTCTATCATTTGGGCTAATCAATACAAGGTCCTTCATCTATTCTATTTATACAATACACGCAACTGTTCGTCTCTGCCAAGTACAACATGTCAACAGCCAGCCGTGATGTACGTACCGGGAAGAGGCAAATGAAGGATGAATTCCCCTGGCCGAATGATGCACGAATACTAATTAATAAATTATTTGAACTAAACTTTGTAAATGTTTTCAATCGAAACTCTTATTGTCGCTACGAGGCCATTTTTATGAGCGAATGATTCTGACGGTTAGAGTCGAACTAGTCGCGTTCACATTTATCCACTCGACTGAGTAACATTTCTATTGCACATATTCGTATCGTTCACCTTTTCATTTTTACGCAATCTCGTCTTCCACCCAATCGAAGATTGTTTGTGAATTTTGTGGTATGTATGTGACGATCAAAAGGCAATCAACCGCGGGTCGCATAGACATCGATTGATCGATCATGTTGACAGGATGCCAATTAGTGCTAAAAATGGACGCTTGCGAAACAGTGTGATGAAAATCGTCTTAGTGATTTGTTAGGAAATGTTTTACGTCATTAGCATCACCTACCACAATCATTTCTTAAGTTTCGAACGAGATCTTTCATTGCGCCGTTTAAATCGATCGACTTTGAAAAGTTTTTAAATAAATGTACCTGATCGGCTTCTCCCTATAATCGGCTGTCGTCTCGTAAAATTTCTTACCTGAATTCGGTTCATATAGTTCTATTTGCCGCATGATGATCATTGTTCTAAATGAACTTCCGTTATAAACCGTATCAGCTATTCGCCACTTGTCAGTAACTGATTCAGAAATCCGTCGTAGAATGCGCTCCCCAAATAAATACGAAGCTCGACTAAGCCCTAGTGACCTCGCCCTTTTCAGTCGAGCTGAGCGAGTTTGCAGTTGCGAGAGGTTGCTGCTGCTCATCTACTGGACACCACAACCAAACACGTTCGCTGTCACACATACTGTTGTTTAGCAGTGGCGCTGTTAGCTGCTTAAGCAGAGCGAGATTCCGCTAAACGAGCTTGTTGGGAGTGCGAGGAAGGAAGGTGCTGACTGGGGGTAAGTTACTCTCCTGAAATTGGTATTCATATGCTTGGATTTTTCTTGTGGAAGCTTTCTTCAATTTGACGTGTTTTTGAATGCGGCAAAATGTGCATAGTTCGCCTCCAGCTGTGATTGTGGATCCCAACAAAGTAACCTGTCCACCCGATACCGTCTTTCCCCCTGCCTCTTCCTCACTTGTCATCGTTCTTTTATATCTCTTGAGAGAAACGGAAAAAGAGAGTCCCAAATTACAATGTTTGGCAAGCGTATTGGGGGTGAGGGGAGGGGGGAGGATGATATCAAAATTGCAGGCCTCTTATTTTTACGTTTGTTATTGCTATTTTATGCAATTTTCTTCCAGTGCCTTAACGGTCTAAACAAGTAATCGATATAGGCGAGTCTTTTTTGATTAAACGTTGGTGATTGTTGGTTGTAGCGATTGCATCATTTAAGTGCACAACTGACGTATTTTTCTTTCGAGAGAGAGAGAGAATTTTTATTTACAATAAAGAAAACATGTAACAACGCATCCAGAAAATAGAGTACACGAAAGCTACAATATATTCATAAGTATAAACACTGCAATTAACCATGCCTTTAAATACCCATAGACATTGATGAGAGTAAGAAAAACAAGAGATCATAAGCAATGGACATGTGGGAATGCATAATAGCATTCGATAATGAATTACAGCCAGCAAGTAGCAGGTATTGTCGATAGGTCACACTGCTCCAAGCGTCGCTTAAAAAATGACAAATTACCAGCCATAACGACATCGCATGTCAAGGAGTTCCAGATAGGTACAACACGAAAAGCAAAAGAGTTGAGCACATCAGTTCCACTCGTTGTCTTCCTCTCGATTTGCAGAGGGTGAAACCTCGAGCGTGATACAAACTTTGTGAAAAAAAATGCTCTGTTCGGCTGATCGCGCATAATTAAAGTGTTGTGGGACTGCCGATCCTTAGTGCATTTAGCGTGGCGCAAGTGTCACAGAGCACAGATTTTTCAGACACTTTGCGCCGCAGCGTAAGTGAGCGCACAGAATAATCGCGTGGTTCATTTCTGAAAACGAATTGCATGCCCACATATAGAAATTCAAATTCGTTTCACGACGGTTTTTCATCGCGCCACATCAAAGCTTCTTTCATTTAGGTTCATCGGACGAGCAAGCCCGTGCGTATGGAGCAACGGGAAATGAAGGCGCAAGACTTGATCGATGTGGGTGGTTCAGGTGTAGAGGACGATCGCACTTCTGGAAGCGTACGTCGCAGATTCGCGTACGAGTATGCACGCAAACAAGGCCTGTAGGTTTATTCGCTGATCTTCCACTTACATCAGTTCCCTTGTGTCGCGTTCGATTATGACCAGACATAGGCCACTCATCCTTCACTTTTTCGAAAATTTCCTATAATCTCATTTTAAGCGTTGCCTTTATTTGCGACTTTTCTTCCGCCTTTCCCCGATCCTTCCCCTCTCAACCCCCCACCCGACCTCCCAGAAAAGCGTCTAAATAGCATCCTTGCTTGCTCGAAAATTCTCTGCACTGCACTCATTCACTGGGAGATGTTGGGTGGTAGGAGGGAGAGGAAGGTACGAAGATGCCTGCGGCGATTGTGACGCCTTGATTTCTGAAAACTGGAGTGCGAAAGGCGCGCACAACCGAAATTTAAAGAACTATTAAGCGTCAAAGTGGAAGTTAATTAAAGAGGTTAATGATGAATGGAGTTCCCCTATGTTAAGCAGGGGATAGGTGTTTTTTTATTTCTTCAGTTATTATTGCTTTTGCTTCTGGCAGTGGTTCACGATTCAGTAGCGCACTACTTTGCTTTAAGTCATATGACCTGCTGCATTTGCAAGTTTTCAAAACTGGCACATGAGGGGAAGGGTGAGGCTGTGGAATTACTAACGGTGAAAAGTGGCCTTACAGTCATGAGAAAGATAAGCTTCTTCCTCTCCCTCTCCGCTCCACTCCTGTTATCATCCGCCGTTTGGAATTCATAATCTCAAGTTGCAGCCTTGTTCCGGATCGAACTCGCAACTCCCTTGGAAAAAAAATGAGGAAAAATATTTTGAAAACAAAAAAGATGAGAAGTGATGGAAGAACAATCGGAGAAAAAAGATAGCGAGACCAGAAAATTAGTGCAGCTGAAGTTTGAGATTGAGATCAAATCAGCATGCTGAACGAGGAGATGGTGGAGAGGGAGGGTGAAAGGGGATTCGGTAAGCTGATCTAGGAAATATGTGGAAAGGCTCAAAATTTTCGATTATTTGGTTATGGGCTTACATTGAAGAGAGGGGTTTACCTGAAATAAAGTAGTGTCATATTTTTCTGATTAGTTGTGCCAATGTTACTAAAGGTGGAAGTAAACGGAGCATCGAAGATTAATGTCGCAAACATATTTTTTTATACTTGCAATTGCAGTGATTGTTAGCGAAGCGAAAGATTCCTTAAAAACCTTTAACAAATGACGTTAAAAGTTAACAAATGACATTAAAAAATTAAGAAACAATATTAAAAGTTAATAAGTAATGTTAAAAATTAAGAAATAACGTTGAAAGTTAACGAAAATGTCAAAAATTGATAAATGACGTCAAAAGTTAAAGCAATGGATGGAATGAGCTTTTTGATTTTAAATACTTTGCCAAAAGTAGTGATGATAGTAGAAAATGTTTGTCGCATGAAATTAACACAAAACTGATACATTTATAAACGTTTCTGCTAATTGTGCTAATCTAGATGAATGCGAGAATATAAAAAATATCTTAACAGAAGAAAATAAGAATATGAGGAAATCAAAACAAAACAAAAAAGTAAATGCGGTGAAATTTGTTAGCAAACGAATAGCTAAGGTTTAATATAGGAAAATTGGAATTCATCTTGATCTTCCACATTTTTCGCATCCATCACGTCCAGCTGTACTGGAACGGTTTGTTTCATTTCGAACCAGTCGGCTTATCTTTCATAGTCGTTGTGAGTTATCGTTTGTTGTTTTTACAGTGAAATTTGGGACGATTTGGTAAGGCAATACGAAGAGGGTATTATCCCCACGTTAAAAGAGCTCAGTCATCGAATAAAGGATGTAACCGGTGTAACCGTCTCGTTGGGTACTCTCTCGCGTCATCTCAATTCCGGGGTACTATTCGTTTACATGCAGTTCTCATTTAGCGAATATATTCTTTGTTTGCCTCGTTCTTAGCGTCGTTCTATGAATTTCCATAGAGGCTATTGAATGGAGAAGAACGTGTGCAGATTAAACGGCATGTGGTAGGGAATCATGTATAGTGGAACCATACGAGCCATGCCACACTATCGACTGTATAACCACGTAAGCCTATTCAATGTTTCATTAGAATGACTTGCGTGTTCTAGACGCATCTCAAATCTGCTTTGTGTTGGACAAACTTTAAGATTAGTGAAGTCTAAGTGGTGTGGTGTTGGCCAATGGTATTGCTTGCGATTTTTGATTATCATTTTTTTTCCCTTCTTTCCCTATGCAAAAGATCGTTAGAAACATTTCTGTGCGATTTGAAGTGTTTTTAAACAGATTTTTGAGCTGCAAGATTCATTCTATACAGCCACTTAGGTCGAATATAGACGAAGAATGTATGATAGAAAAGAAAGTAGAGAAGCAGCTCATTTTCGTGTTTGCTTTTTTAATCTCATTAGTCGCAGCTATTTTATGCTCACATTATATTTTTCATTGCCACTGCACATTTCTGAGAGCATCTCTTTTCTTATTCACACAACAAAAAGGGCAAAAAAATGTGAACTTTCGTTTTTCTTTCATGCCTTTTTAATCTATTTTGTTAATTTAACGCATGAATACGAATACAGTTGTTTGAAGGAAAACAGAAGGATGAGAAAAAATCGTGTACTTATGGCCCGTGGCTACGAAGACTTGACAAAGGAGGAAATGTAAGTGTTGGTGGAAGTTCTTTTCCATTTTTTACCACATCAGCAGTTCAGAGGGTAGCGGGGAGGGCTTGAGGGTAGCGCAAATAGTCTGTATGATGAAAATAGTGCCGAGTCCTTGCTCAACACTGGGATTGCCGTCAAGGTTTTCAATAGGGTCGTTGATTTGTCACAACGACAAGGATTCACTGGCGAAAACCATCGCCATAAACTTTTTTAAAGCTATATACTGCTGGATGCCATACGTGATGGTGGTCTTTGCTGAAAACCACTCTTTCACATTGTTATTATCTATCGTTTTCACCGAATCACCGAAGATCCGTTTCCTTTGTCCATCCGAGGCGTCGGTCCCACAAGCAAAAGTCCTGTCCCATCGTTAGACTATTCATTGTTTGGAATATTTGTTACAGACCTTAAGATGAGAAGTACTTCAGCTTGGGACCAGCACCTTCAGAGGTGAAATACCGCTCGTTATCACGAAAGCTGCAAAACACGCTTTTAACAATTGGTGAGGAAGATGGTGTTCGTCAATACAATCGGGTAACGGTGTCAGTGGACGGCTCGAAGGAGTATTTCCGGTGTGCGTTCTGCTATAAATGTAAGCGTAAAACTGGAACTGGTGCAGTGGCATATTTGACGGTGTGTGAGGGACGCATTGTGGGCAACTTGCACCCACAGCACCACGAGGACTGCCAACCGATGAGTGAGGAACGTGCAGCCATTGAAGCTGTCGATCGGCAAAGTCGCAGGGACGTACGAGCTGGGAAGAAGTTACCCAAGGATGCTCACGCTGATGTGAGTTCTGTTTTTGATCATTCAAACCTTATCAAAATTTTTCAACGTTTTGCTTTTCATCGCCAGAATTTTTCAACTCTTCTCAGCAGCTGATGGCCGTGCTCGTGTATATAATGAATTTATGTTCCACTGACACTTTACCTATCTTTCCATTAAGAGAGTAAGATAGGAGTCCTACGTAACTTGAAACATGTCCATATATGCTACTGATTCTTAGAACTTTTTCAAATGACTATGCTGTACTTTCCTCAATCGAAGCGGTTGCTTTCAGCAAAATTCAAGTTTCGATTATTTTTGTCAAACGCCGGTCGCCCGTCATCGCTGTGAATAAATGCATAGGGAAGTCCATATTTAAGGACGAGCACATCATATATTGGTGACCGATCAAAGAATTTCCTGATGCGTGTTTTTCCAGGGTTTCGAACGTGCTGTAGAGCTGGCGAGAAGTTCTGGTGGTCCGCCGAGCAGAAAGTTTAATATGCCAGCCATGTTTCCTCCATGGAGCAAAGTCGGTCATTCCTATAATCGGGCGCGAAAACACGCGTAAGAGTCCAGTTCTTATACGGCCTAAGAAAGAATCCATCTGTCCTTTTTTTTGTTTTATTGGTATTCTGATTAAAATGAGCGAAAGTAGACGTGTTTACTGCTTTCACTTTTCTCGAAATGAGATAGCGGTAAGTCGCAACATGATTGCGGGCTGAGGTCGCAACTTGCTTCAGATAATGGGAAGGTGACGTAAAAAGAGTTAAAATGGTAAAGTACTGCTTCGTCGAACAGTCATTTCTGTTCAGGATTTTCGTCATATCAAAAACAGATCAGCAATAGCGAAAAAATATCTCGTCCTCAATGTAAGTTTTACAGGTTAACTCCATATTTTTGTTTGCTGTTTCCTGTCATAGTGTGTTTGTTTCAGATTGAGATCCTGAAAACAGTTTTACTAGACGTGTAGTAAAACATTTTACCAGACGTTTTATTCAGGTCCGGTAAACCATTTTTTAATGCTATATGAAGTTTATTACAGCTGTCGTATTCCAGCCGAAGGTTCATGTTTGGAAGCGGGAGGGGGGGAGGGTGGGAAAGAGAGTTAGCTCAAAGCACCCATGGAATATAGTACAAAAATAGGCATTTATAGTCCAGTGTAAATATTAGAAAACGAAGTAACAAAGAATTATGAAGTGATGCAAAAGTGAAAGTGCATATGCAAATATTTCGGTACCAAGTCATTCACGTAATGCAGTAAAACAAAGCGCGGCTTCCTTGTGAAATTGGTGCCGTTTTTATACAGCCAAAACTCTTCCAGCCGTTGAGTTACCCTTCGAAAAATGTTTTTGGCAAGCGCGGTAGATAATACTTTATCCTCACATTGGGTTTGTTACGATAATTTTCCAATATTTTGTCCTTACATTGGGTTTGTTACGATGATTTTCCGTGTTTCAGATTAAGTCGGACACAGAAAGGTGAAGCACAAGATTCGATTGATGTGCAGCGTGATCCGTTCCCAAGCGATGATTTTATTGACGAATCACATTCACCGAAAAAACAACGGGATGCAATCACTGATGATATGAAGGAAATTATCGATCCAATATCTTCCTCTCCACCCCCACGGATCTCACCGGCTATATCCACGGAGTCGATAAATGTCGACTCAGGCATGATCAGTGACTCAGCTTATGAGCCGTTACCATCAGCGACGATCCCCGGTGTCAGTCGTAGCGCGTCACCAGGGATCGACGAATCGTTAAACCATCAAATGCCCCCAAAGATTTATGCCACATCCAAGGGTCAGATCTCACCTGTGCCAACCACCGCAAATAGCGCGAATTTTCAGCAGACGTATCCGACGTCTCCAGTTCGTCGTCACTGGCTAGTGAGAAACCCACGTACGGGTCGTATTACAGTGAGAAAATGCGTTCCTCCGCAAGTGTTCTGTCGCAATTTAATGCCAGGTCATGTGATTATACAAAGTTCAGCTGCAACGCCGGCGCAGACAGCAACGGAGAGTATATTTGGTGGTCGTATAGTAAAGGCGAATGGTGATTATTTGCACGCGGCTGTCAAAAGAGAGGCCATTATGTCACCTGTCCATGATACGGCGAATGATGATTATTTGCACGAGGGTCCCAGAGGAGAGGCATTCATATCGCCCGTCCGTGATACGACGAACATGGTGTCGAGTTCGATGCACCTCTCTACCCGGGGATGCTCACTTATGAATTTTGAAACTCGTCGATCGTATGACGCGGAGGCAACGCAAGAGATTCATTCTGAGAAATCTGTTGATACGCTATCCGCAATTGAAGCTCTTCTCGATAAAGCTGCGGCAAAAACAAGAGACGAATACGATAGAATCGGTTTATTTAAACTCTTATTCGATAGATCTTTGTTTTTCATGTGTCATGTTTCCTTTATTGGATAGCCCTTTTTAAAGAGAATGCCGCCTGATCGGAAGTTGGGGAAAATCGAAGACCTTTCATGACGAAAAGCTGATCCTTTCCAATTCTGGGAACGGTAATTAGTCTTTTACTCACGGTAAACCGTTTAGGTTAAACATGATAGTATTACTTTTAGCCGTTGCATTCTGTTAGGGTTGTAGTAGAGCCAGTTTTAAGACGTTGCTGAGATGGAGAGAGGAGCGTAGCGATAAGTGTGGGGAGTCGCGAGGACATCAACTCTTTTTATTGGCCCACTTGGATAAAGGCTGTACTGATTTGTGCCAATGTTCCAGACCGGAACCATGCTCGATTGTCTGCAACTCGGCATCCAGTTTAAAATGAGGCGTAGGGGGAGATCTGAACGTTTAAATTACACCTATCAAATTTCATAAGTAACTTCAGTGATTCTCGTTTTGAAACTATGGAATAGTTAGGCAGACATTCACACATTTATCGATAGGTACTACGTCGCCATAATATGTTTTAAATCGCAACTTTGTCAAAGCGCATGAAATAGTTGCTTTCTTAAATAATTTCACTGGAACTACTACCTCGTTAAGAGCGCATATGGATGTGCGCAATAAAAGATGATCTGATTGCAGGTGAGTCGGTAGCGGATTGTATGCGTAAAGTGTGCGAAGGTAACGCTAGCGTGGGCGTGAAGTTCAAATGTGAATTACTACAGATGATGGCCAAATATGAGATGATGGCTATCAATGAATAGCGATGCTTTTATTTGCTTCCGTTTATGGTTTCACGTTCGACCAACCTTTCTCCACCTTCGTTCCACTTGGTTTTCCAATCGCAAGCAATATCTGTCGCAGAATGGCTGTCTCCACTCCATTCCACTGTTCTCGTCTGCGGTGGCAAATGGGCTCGCTAGAGGTCGATTTGCTTTTGTGACCGTTTCTTTCGTTGTTGTCACAATCCTCTTCTATACAGTTATTCGTTTTTACAGTATTCGAATTGCAGTGTTTGTTATACGCTAACCGCATCAAATCATTCGATTAGCCTTTTGCTTTGCGATATCGAAATTTTAAAAAGTAAAGTATAGGAGTGAACCGAACGGAAACTCGAAACACTTGTATACGTTAGTGCATGAATGCACATGAGCAAACATGCCTAGTTGAGCGCTTTTATGCTTAAATTATTCGAAACAATTTTTGCATGTCGGATGTATTTCTTTTGGCAAACGTTAATGGATGGCAAAAAGAAATTCCGTGTTCGCTTCTCGTTTCAAAGCTTTCATTGTTTGTATATATGGCTAGCTTTAGTTTTTAGCAGGCCATTCACTTAAATGCGTTTCCACCATAAATAACCCGCAAAAGCTCTTTCATGTTCATGTTCATAATTAAATAAATTTAATAATCTCTAATGCTTTGCCTAAGCTTTATGGGGGATAAATCGTACGCAAAGGAATTCTGGTCTACGTTCATGATTGCAAGGACCGCGTTCATGATTGCAGCCAAAGTTGAGCGTTTCTCAAGTCTTCGTTTCGGGATTTTAGATGTGTTAAGGTAGTAATGGTGCAGTGCAACAGTATGAATTCGAATTTGCTTGCGTATAATGTGACAAATTTGTATTTGCATAATGCATTCTGACGCTGTCATATCTGTCCGTATTATATAT
>JPKZ01000627.1:49858-61923 GCA_000803305.1 Toxocara canis
CCACTGATCAGCAGCATGTCGTTCCGAACGGGGATGGTTAACTGTTTTGAAAATTTTATGACATTAATAACAATACTAAAATGGGTGGGTGGTTTGGAAATAAGTCGAAGCATGGAAACGTGTCTCCGCATGTCGCCATAAGTCCCGTTCCTTGTATATGTTTCCTTAAATGTGTGTATGTTTCCCGTTCCTTGAAGCGTATATCGCATGTTTCTAGCCGAAAATTATGAGCGAATTTTCGAAATACTTTATAAATTGTTGATAGTAGTGAATTAACAGCCGATTTTGGTATCATGGGGCTGTGCATGCTCCCTTGCTCAGCCATTTGTCAGGGTTTCTCCTATTGGCAACTTTAAGGCAAATCGAGATGATGCTCATATTGGGTTATGCATGGTACCTTTTTCTATCTTCTTCATTTCCTCTCTCCCCGCATACGTGCTAAGGGAGGAACAATCATGCAGCGCAAGTGCTTCATCAGACACCTTCCTCCACCCGGGGAATGAAATTATAGGTGGCGAAATTTCCATCCATCTTTAGCGAAGCAAGCGGCAGCAAAAGCAAGTCATCCTTAACAAAGTAAACGACTCTAATCAATCAATACGTGAACGTGTTGTTGTGATGTAATATATTTGTTGCAACTATGTGGTCGTGATTACTGTGCGCTCGGCATTTCATTTGAGCGTTCCTCATTGTAGGACTATCGTTCTAAGCTTCAGTCTGAAGTGAACAGTTGGCGAAATGAATCCCGAGACGAATTATATCCGACTACGGGGGCTACCTTTTGCTGCCAAGGAATCGGATGTTCGCAATTTCCTGCAAGGTATTTCGTATACTATTTTTGCGAAATTTGCAAAAAAGGGGTGAGGGAATGGTAATGGAGGAAAGGAGAATAGTTCTGATGTGTTATGATAGGATAGACTCGCTAGCGGCCCAAACTAGGTGGCATAGATTGATGAACATATGTAACGAGTCATCCGGTGATGAAAGTGGATAATTGGTTATCGTACAAGCAGTATATGTCTAATGTTATGGTTCTGCTCAGCCAACAAATCTTATATTTCTTTACTTTGTATTGTTTTCAACCGTTGTACGGGCTACCATCACCAGTACAGTAATTTGTGAACTTGACAATGTAGGTGAGTGCTTTTGAGATTGCGCTAATAGTTTCAGGCACAGATGACTGATCGCTAATTCAACCAACCTCAACTGCACTCTGTACATCGAGTGGTAAATGTGCGCTCTAGACTGCTGAATTTTCATCTGCTGAACAAATGGCCTTCAACGAAGGCACTATCTTTGTACGTTGCAAATTCCCTTGTGATATGTTGCATGAATGAGTTTGAGGTTTCTAAAGTGGCTCGGCGATTCCTGCGCGTTTGAATACATGAAATATTTGAGCCACCATAAGACGATCACAGCAGACTCCATCAACTGCATTGACAGCCGCAGTGAGCATATAGCGACTTATCCTACAAAGGAGGGCAAATGGCAGCTGAAGGTGCACCACATATCTGTCGGATGTAAGAAGATGCAAAGGCTGCGGAAGCTTGTTCAGTGACTGTGATTGCGGCTTCCGTGTCGAAATTACCCACCGGTCGCCGTGGTCTTCATTGCCTTTTTTGATATACCAGATCTTATTGTTAGGAGCAGAGCTCAGAGCTGCGAATTTTTAAGGAATAACAGCGAAAACAATAACGTTCACTCTGACGTCGAGTGGACGCGCGAGTGGAGAGTGCTATGTGGAGCTGAATGACAACAACGCTGTCAAGGAGGCTCTCAAGCTCGACAGAAACGAAATCAGCGGGCGTTACATTGAAGGTTGCTTCTTCACTCTTCTAGATTGCTGTTTGTTGTAGGTTACGAACCCACATACGTGCACGTTGTAAATTCTGAGTTGAAGTCATCTTCGGCGTATTCTGTGTATCTATTTTCCCATTCATTTTAGCGCAGCATGAAAGTAATCAGACTTGCCGTCCGCCCGTTTCAAACTGTAGTCGCAGCTCGTTTAAAAATGTCGTGGGAGTGTCAATCGCAAACCGCCGTCATTCTTAACCGGAAGTCGCGTCTCATCTTGAAGTTTGAAAGGTAACAGTGGGTCGCTCATACATGACAGGCATATTGCGTATTTATTACATATTCATAATACCAGCGTGCAAAACCGTAGTGGTGGCGAGGGGGCCGCGCGGAGGTGAAATTATAGTTTGTTTCACTTTCGCTTAATCGATAATGCCAGTGAAATCTGCAGCTATGCCAGTTATATATCTGTAGGATCGTAGTTATATTGAATGAGGAAGAGTTGGCCAACCGGTGATGGAAATGCTCGAAAAGATTGTTGTAAATGATGTTGAGTAACAAATTTGAGTGTTCACGGTGAGTGAGGGCGAATTGGCGATGATGGTTCGTCATGGTGTGATCCGACGAAGTGGTGAATCGGAGAGTCGCTATGCGAGCAACTATGTCGTTCGCCTTCGAGGACTTCCCTACAGCGCTAATGTCGACGATATTAAGGAGTTTTTTAAAGGTTTTCACTCTTTTTGTTATTCCAAAACTTTTACTCTCTCATTGTATATGTAATAATTGTTCGTAATGTTTTTTTGGCAAAGAGTATACTGAATGGTCTTCACGAATGATAACATTTTTACTAAACTATTTTTGAGACTTTCTCTCATCAGATATTTTCGTGATTCGATTACCTCCTTATGATTTAAAAAGATCGTTGATTATGTCACCTTAGTGAACTCTGATTGTTTTTTTTTGCATCAACTGGCTGTCGATCAATCTTTGACAATTACGTTAATGAAAAGAAAAAAGCGATAGGAATTTTTTAGATGTTTGTTGCAGAGATTAGAAAACATAAAGTGAACTGTTCGAACGTAAATTGTTGAATCGAGTTTTGCAGAAATGGCGAACGAGCATTATATTACTCAACCGATCACTTCATTTTAGTTTCTTAGACTATTTATGGTGTTTAATCTCGAAAGATCACGTGTTAATCGTACAATAATATTGCTGATTTGGAATAGATTATATGGTAGAATTTTTATCGAATTTCATAGTTCTTATTTTATAGAGAGAAAGGAATATATGCTGAATGAATCGATAGTGGAACAGTTTGAGACGAGTTGTTTTCGTAGAGAGCAAGAAAACATGTTCTTTTTAGTCGATAGAAGTGAAGGGAACAAGGAAAAATATAGCCATTCTTAGTATTGAGAGGCGGGCACTTATCAAATATTCTCATCAATCTTGACGTGTTGTTTTTACTTTAAAATAAAAGCACCAATTTTTTGTGCTGATTTATTGTTATATTCTGTTTTGTTGTAATTACTTTTTTTTGGAACTAATTTATCAGATTGAGAGTATCGTAGAAATTCTTTGGTAAAATCTCGAAGCAGTACGCTACAAACTTGTTTTATCATTCATAAATAACTGAATGATACTAGAGAAATTGAAATACTTCTGTGAAATAGGAACGCAGAAATTGATGTATCGTTTAATGAATGAGGTTTAGAGTAGCGGTTTTTCATCGTAAGTGTAATTAGTCGCATTAGGTAACTTTTTTTTTCTTTTGATAAGCAGCAGCAACTACTATTTGATGTGATCATCTCGCTTTGTTGTGATTCCACGTTAATCATTCGCTTCCTAAATTTCAAGCCGTTAACTGGAATTGTGGATGCTTGTTACTATTACATCAACTTTCTTCTAGTTTACCTTATACTTCATGCATATTTTGAGCGGAAAAAAAATAAACAGGTTTTTTTGTCTCGATCAGCTAGATTTATCCATCCTAGGCGATTATCGACTAATTTATTGCTGCTAGTCGTTTGGAAAATTTTCCAGCATGAGAGTGTTATGTGCATTCTTATGCTTAAAAAGTATTGAGGCTACGCGGAAATTCTGAAGTTTTTATGTTATAAGATCAAAATTTGGGAAAATTTCCATGATCATGGGCTTCTGACTTTCGTTTTTACAAATTTTCTGATGCAGTCTTAGTGAACAGTGATTGAAATGTGGTCACTACATAGTAGCGACCGTGCTTATTGTGAAGCTGAGGTTGAGGCTGAGGCAGCAGCCGCAGAAATTGGCGAAGAACATCGGTTAATATGATAAAATAGAGAGGATAGCGGTAGAGCGGTTATACGGTTTAGTGGTATGCTTAGTTTAGCAAGGTATGTGTACAGTTAGCTGGCTGGATGCCCGTCTCAGTGGTAGGCGGGCGGCCAAATTTGTTCGGCTGTTCCGGTGGCGTACGCAGATCGTCGACGGGTGCAAGAGACGTGTCCCCTCGTTATAAGAATCGAATTTTTTAAAAGAATATCTTATGCGAGATCAATTCGAAACGTGCAGTTCGATTCATTCAGTATCGTTTGCATAATTGAGAAAGTTTCACTGCGAAGCGTGCGGAATTCTGAATGTTTACAGACGTTACAGGACAATAAAAAGAACGGCAAATTAGTAAACGTAAGATGAAACTACCAGATGAAATTCATCCTTTTATACAGCTGTCGCATTTTGGTTGAGTGCTAAAGCTAAGTTTTGGGTTCTGATGATTTCTTGCGATCATTTTACATCATCGGTAACTTTTTTTGTGAGCGGATAAACGCCTCCTACTCGAAACATTTCTGCGTATGCTGCTGGTTTATTCCCATATGTGGTGAGAGGAGGTGTGGCGTGGTGATGTGTTATAACTGGGCTCTAGGGTTGGATGTAGCGGACGTGGTAATCGACAAGGAGCAGGGGGGTCGTCCTTCGGGGGAGGCATTCGTACGGTTGGCCAGCAAAGAGCACGCCGAGCTGGCCCTCGAGAGGAGCAAAAACAACATGGGCTCGAGGTATGGGCTTGGATTTCAGGGACTAATTCATTTACGCACAGCCTACCCCACTGGCTGCTAGCTCTAGCTTCTACGCTATATCGTTCAAATCCCTGCGGTTTTGCTTTGTTGTGTTACTGCTTACTTCTCGATTATATCGTTTGTTTTTTGAATTTTTCTTGAAATCCCACGCAGCAACGAATAGAAGCTCCTCATATATATGCACCATTCATTTCGGAGTAACGACGCTGTAAGACTTAGAGGTTTTTATTCGAGATTACTCGGTAGATTGTTTGATTTGATCGAAGAAAAAGGGAAGAAAAGGCTTAAAATACAAGAGCCACATTTACAATCACAATGAGCTTAGGTGCAGTGCGTTCGCCGATTGGCTTTATCGCCAGCGAAAAATTTTAGTAAAGGATTGTCATATCATGGCTGCCGTGCTGAGTGCTACGTAAAGCGCGTGCTGTGCACTTTATATTGATCAAATTGCGTCATCAAGATCTCTCTGCCTGCAGACCGACACAGATACTGGACTTCTTACTCGTAGCAAGCTAGAAGTACGCTGGATGGATGATACTATGAGTTCATGCGTCTGAGAAACAGACTTGGTGGTTTTCAGATTACAGATCTTAGATTAGTCCGAATTTTTAGGTTTCAGATCAGTCCCAGATTTTTTTTGATTGGGTGATGTGAGAAACGGTAAAGTTGGATTTTTTTCAAGCCAACAGCGTGTTATTTATTGGAGGTAAAGAAGGGGGAGCGGGTGAAAAGCTATGAGATGAGATGACAGACCGTTATCCCATTTGCTTTATCTTGTCATATAGAGGTGTCTGTAAATAAGTCTGCTAATACAAACGGTAACATTCTTTCTGAAACATTTTTTTAGATATGTGGAAGTATTTCGAAGCTCTGGCGAAGAGATGGACAACAGTTTCTACACGTCGCGAGGCATCCCACCTCCTATGGGTGGTCCTATTCCTCTGCGCGGGCTTAGTCCTGCATCCGACCCTCGTTACGGGTATCGTGCTCGTTATTACATTGAATTGCTTGGTTATTGCGAAAGCACACCTTGAACGATGAAGTGAAAGCTAATGCATGCGATAGTTCAGAGAAACGGAGGCAGATAAGATGGTGTTTGGACCTTTTTTTGTTATTTAACAGTACTAACATTCGACGTGCTCACCGGTCTGGCGTGTTTTATCTGTACATCACGACGCCTACCCTTATCTTGCCCATCAGTTTGAAGGGGCACTCAGAATTTGCAGCTAGTTCCAAGTGAAATTGCAACCCGTTCGAAAGAAATTGAAAGTCTGTCTTATTTGAGGTGAAGAAGAAGAAACAGGGAAGTAATAAGAAAGTGAGATCCAGGAGCGAGTATATCTGGTTATTGAGGCTGCAATGTTGTGCAGATGTTGAGCAATTGATGGACTTTTCCCTAATTTTATTAAGACGATATGGTATATGCAACATTACGATTCGCCTCGTATTCACCGTCGTATTTCATCCAAGCATTTTTAAATGACGTGCTGTTTGTTGCTACCATGTTCGCAGTTTTCGCATTTCAAACGAGAATTTCTAGAATCGTTTCCGCCGAATGGGCGCATCCTCAAAAATTGTTTATTCTGCGTTCGGTTCATATTTGTTAACAAAAGCAATCTTCTTTGTTTTGTTAGCCACTCTGCTGATGCAATATAATTGCATTTGCTTTTACGAAATTTATTTCTTATTTCTCGGTGTTGTTATTGCAGATATGGTGGGTACGGTCGTTTCGGTGGCCCGATGAGAGGAGGTGTAGGCTATCCACGCCCTGCGCCCTACGATCGTCCGTATGATAGATACTCTAGATACGAGCCGGAGTACGATGAGTTCGAATACGATGCGGCGGCGAAGGTGTTCATGAGAGGTTAGATAAGCGGTCGTTTAGTGGTCATGGACTGGCAGATGGTACCAGGCAAGTGCATGAAAAGAACTGGCCGATTGGAGCTGTATATCGCCATACAAAACATGCTTTTACTGGGTAGAACTTTTGCAACAGCTTAACAAGAGCTAAAATTGCGTAATAGCACGGTGTATGTTATGTCTTTTAAAAATTTCCGATTTAGATGCGCCACTTCAAATTCGTGACACAATCCATTGTTGAGATCTAAGCCTTCAGATAAAAGTGCCTATTCTTCGTTCTGTTTAAGCAAGTAGGTCAGATCGCCAAAAAAGAGAACTTGAATTGGAATGGGGGAAGGGGAAGGATGTCTGTTTCGTACTATGACGACGAGTTTTTGTGTTAAGGACTACCGTACAACGTGACCGCGCTGGACATCGAGGAATTCTTCAAGCCGTTGAACTGCGTGGAGATCAAACTTGGCTACAATGAGGATCGCAGACTGTCGGGTGATGGTATTGTGCTCTTTTCGACTATGGCCGAAGCGAGGGATGCTCTGTCACGAAACAAGAACAACATCGGGTCCAGGTCACTCTCACCAGTCGTTTGCGGTCTTTGCTATACTCGAGCGTTCACCATGACGACTGTGCATCTCTCTTCTGCTCAAAAAAGAAAACTTAGTTTTTGTGTAGGGAGTTTTAGAATGTCCATATGAACGTCCTTTTCGGTTGTCTTACATGCGTCAGTTTTAGCACCTTCCGCTTACCTGGGCAAATAAAATTTATTATTCATGGTATAGTGCGGTTGATGTTGTGGAGATAATGCATGGCATGGCCAGCTGCATCAAGAAGAGAAAGGAAGTGTAAGTAAATGGTGTCTGCGTTATCATATCTACCACAGTCATCATGCGTGTCCTTTCCCGGTCATCGACTCGCATCATAGCTGGAAGATTAGAAAACGTTAGTTACCGTAAAATTTGACGGGGCGTACATGTGATATATGGTTGATGGCTTTTTGGGGAAAATTTGGTAATCGTTCCAGGTACATCGAGCTTTTCCCGGGCACAAATGTCCCATACCCAACCAAATATACGACTTTCCGACTCATCGGTGGAACGGGTCCTTCGGGTCGTGGTCCTTATGGGCGTTACAGCTCGTTCGCTGATGGTACGCTTTAACGTTGTTCATTTTTTTCTTAGCATTTTTGACAGCATTTTCAATTTAAGCATTTTCACTGGATGTTTCTAACATCGTTTTGTTTGGTCGGACGGTTAGCCTTTGAGCGTAAGCAGAGAAGCAACACTTAAAAGGACTAATTGATCGAGAGGCGATTCTAACTTATTGATTGTGAGGCGTGTTGATAGCGCGTTGCACTAGTGTCAGGCATCGTTGATGCTACCCCATAGCTACTGTCTTATTTAACGCACTGTTTGTTCTTGTTGCTTTTAGCGTTTTTCCAATTTCATCTAATTTGCAACATGAGATGCATCCGTTTTTTGTGATCGGAAGAATGGATCAGCACTTTTAAAATTAAATTAAAGGTCCATACTGTTTTTCATATTTCGCGGGAGTCTGCTAATACAAACGGTAACATTCTTTCTGAAACATTTTTTTAGATATGTGGAAGTATTTCGAAGCTCTGGCGAAGAGATGGACAACAGTTTCTACACGTCGCGAGGCATCCCACCTCCTATGGGTGGTCCTATTCCTCTGCGCGGGCTTAGTCCTGCATCCGACCCTCGTTACGGGTATCGTGCTCGTTATTACATTGAATTGCTTGGTTATTGCGAAAGCACACCTTGAACGATGAAGTGAAAGCTAATGCATGCGATAGTTCAGAGAAACGGAGGCAGATAAGATGGTGTTTGGACCTTTTTTTGTTATTTAACAGTACTAACATTCGACGTGCTCACCGGTCTGGCGTGTTTTATCTGTACATCACGACGCCTACCCTTATCTTGCCCATCAGTTTGAAGGGGCACTCAGAATTTGCAGCTAGTTCCAAGTGAAATTGCAACCCGTTCGAAAGAAATTGAAAGTCTGTCTTATTTGAGGTGAAGAAGAAGAAACAGGGAAGTAATAAGAAAGTGAGATCCAGGAGCGAGTATATCTGGTTATTGAGGCTGCAATGTTGTGCAGATGTTGAGCAATTGATGGACTTTTCCCTAATTTTATTAAGACGATATGGTATATGCAACATTACGATTCGCCTCGTATTCACCGTCGTATTTCATCCAAGCATTTTTAAATGACGTGCTGTTTGTTGCTACCATGTTCGCAGTTTTCGCATTTCAAACGAGAATTTCTAGAATCGTTTCCGCCGAATGGGCGCATCCTCAAAAATTGTTTATTCTGCGTTCGGTTCATATTTGTTAACAAAAGCAATCTTCTTTGTTTTGTTAGCCACTCTGCTGATGCAATATAATTGCATTTGCTTTTACGAAATTTATTTCTTATTTCTCGGTGTTGTTATTGCAGATATGGTGGGTACGGTCGTTTCGGTGGCCCGATGAGAGGAGGTGTAGGCTATCCACGCCCTGCGCCCTACGATCGTCCGTATGATAGATACTCTAGATACGAGCCGGAGTACGATGAGTTCGAATACGATGCGGCGGCGAAGGTGTTCATGAGAGGTTAGATAAGCGGTCGTTTAGTGGTCATGGACTGGCAGATGGTACCAGGCAAGTGCATGAAAAGAACTGGCCGATTGGAGCTGTATATCGCCATACAAAACATGCTTTTACTGGGTAGAACTTTTGCAACAGCTTAACAAGAGCTAAAATTGCGTAATAGCACGGTGTATGTTATGTCTTTTAAAAATTTCCGATTTAGATGCGCCACTTCAAATTCGTGACACAATCCATTGTTGAGATCTAAGCCTTCAGATAAAAGTGCCTATTCTTCGTTCTGTTTAAGCAAGTAGGTCAGATCGCCAAAAAAGAGAACTTGAATTGGAATGGGGGAAGGGGAAGGATGTCTGTTTCGTACTATGACGACGAGTTTTTGTGTTAAGGACTACCGTACAACGTGACCGCGCTGGACATCGAGGAATTCTTCAAGCCGTTGAACTGCGTGGAGATCAAACTTGGCTACAATGAGGATCGCAGACTGTCGGGTGATGGTATTGTGCTCTTTTCGACTATGGCCGAAGCGAGGGATGCTCTGTCACGAAACAAGAACAACATCGGGTCCAGGTCACTCTCACCAGTCGTTTGCGGTCTTTGCTATACTCGAGCGTTCACCATGACGACTGTGCATCTCTCTTCTGCTCAAAAAAGAAAACTTAGTTTTTGTGTAGGGAGTTTTAGAATGTCCATATGAACGTCCTTTTCGGTTGTCTTACATGCGTCAGTTTTAGCACCTTCCGCTTACCTGGGCAAATAAAATTTATTATTCATGGTATAGTGCGGTTGATGTTGTGGAGATAATGTATGGCATGGCCAGCTGCATCAAGAAGAGAAAGGAAGTGTAAGTAAATGGTGTCTGCGTTATCATATCTACCACAGTCATCATGCGTGTCCTTTCCCGGTCATCGACTCGCATCATAGCTGGAAGATTAGAAAACGTTAGTTACCGTAAAATTTGACGGGGCGTACATGTGATATATGGTTGATGGCTTTTTGGGGAAAATTTGGTAATCGTTCCAGGTACATCGAGCTTTTCCCGGGCACAAATGTCCCATACCCAACCAAATATACGACTTTCCGACTCATCGGTGGAACGGGTCCTTCGGGTCGTGGTCCTTATGGGCGTTACAGCTCGTTCGCTGATGGTACGCTTTAACGTTGTTCATTTTTTTCTTAGCATTTTTGACAGCATTTTCAATTTAAGCATTTTCACTGGATGTTTCTAACATCGTTTTGTTTGGTCGGACGGTTAGCCTTTGAGCGTAAGCAGAGAAGCAACACTTAAAAGGACTAATTGATCGAGAGGCGATTCTAACTTATTGATTGTGAGGCGTGTTGATAGCGCGTTGCACTAGTGTCAGGCATCGTTGATGCTACCCCATAGCTACTGTCTTATTTAACGCACTGTTTGTTCTTGTTGCTTTTAGCGTTTTTCCAATTTCATCTAATTTGCAACATGAGATGCATCCGTTTTTTGTGATCGGAAGAATGGATCAGCACTTTTAAAATTAAATTAAAGGTCCATACTGTTTTTCATATTTCGCGGGCGAATATCAAAGCACATGTCGGCATCGCCACAGCGAATTTTTAAGCGTAATATTTAGGTAGTTGTGCAAGGCTTTCTACTGCAGTGCTGTTCAATTGTCTATTTGGTTTTACGCCAATATTTTGTTTCCGAAGTTTGTTTTTTGCAGATGAAGACTACAGCGGTTATGGAGTCGGTGGCCAGCAAGTTTGTTCTTCTTTTTCTTCCAACATTCTCACCCTTTATAAAAGAAAAGTTGTTGGCCGTGCCATACACCACACGCATTCGCAAAGATGACTGAATGTCATATGTGTTACTGATGCTCAAAAAGTATCTTCCTAGGTAATGGATTAGCTGAAGTAGTATGGTAGATGCGGAACACTGGCTGGAAAAGACCTCATCCACAGAAGCGTAACTTGTTGTGTAGAGCATATGAGCGGAAGTGGGGATGTAAACGAATGGGTTGTTGAGATAGGCGCCTAGGCAGTTTTGCTTACCCGATCAGCGAATTTTATAAGATGTGGGCGGCTGGCGGGGAGTAGCTCAGCGGGAGAGATTTCGCATCATGTGCGAGAAGACCCGGGATTATCTATCGGCAGCTTCCTGAAGGGTCGCCAGAAGGCTGGCCACAAAGCAAGTCTAGGAATACAAGTACTTTCACCAGTCCTTCCGCTGCATGCGGTGGCTGCGAAATGTAACTCAACTAGTGGTTGGTAAAGTGGTAAGATGTCAGCTTATCGTTTAGAGTATAACTACTGAATTTCGCAATTCTGACTTCAGCAATTTCCGAGCTTAAATTATGAGACAGATGGACACATGCAAAGGCGTTTTTACACACGCATCACCATTACGCAATCTGCAATTGCACATTTGCGAGAGCGAACAGCAAAAGGAGAGTGTTTGGTATGGTTGGGTTGCATTCTTATTTACTATTTTGAGCGTATTTTTTCAGTATTACAACGATCAGTATGAAGGAAGACAATCGAGATATGGTCGCGAATGGGGTGAACCTGCGCGCTCTGCGTGGTGAGCAACTTGAGGAATCGGACACGGCGACGAGGAGCATTTCATGTTATTGCTTTCGGTGCGCTGTATCGCAGCAAAAGTACGGATGATCTGTTGAAGCGCGAGTTTTTAATAATTGCATATGTGAATTGTTGTTGGGCCATTTACATCCATTTGGTTTATGTTAGTGGAGAGCGCATGGAGAAGGGGGAGCTATGTGGA
>JPKZ01000627.1:70542-81322 GCA_000803305.1 Toxocara canis
CCGTCAAAAAAGTCCTCTCCAAAAAGCTCGATTAAATCGGCATTTCTTCTCACGTTTCTTTTTTCGTCGATTGCATTTGATAATTTACACTGTTCATTAATGTTCTTTTGTAATAGTTCAACTGTGTCGTTTGTTTCAATGGAACCATCTCATTTACTCGTCTGTTCAAGGAATATCTCACGAGAAATAAGTTGATTTTCGCAATTGGCAGAATTTTCTTATCTTTGCGATGCGATGTGATTATGTGGTTCATAATAGTTATGCACTTAGAAACCTATCTTTTGATCGTTTATAAATAGATTTGGCAAGAAAAACGGGAAAAAAGTCCGTTAATTTCTTTCCGATTTCTAAGTATACCATTTTAAAAAGTCATAAACCATTGGAATGCATACGAAAATTACTTATATTGAAGGATATTTGGAGCCAAACGAAATAGAGATGTTTTCCGAAGATAATTTTTACCTATCAGTTTCATGGGCGATGGCTCTTGCAAGAATGGCCAGAGATGAGGGTATCATTAAATCGGATCAAGCACTTCAGGATATCTTCAAGGTATGCGATAATTTAATTCAAACACTTTCAGCAATCTCTTATAAATTAGAGGTGTGTTGGTATGTTTTTTGTCTGCTTTTAATTTAAACGCTATAATGCAATAACACTGTCGCGTAACAAAGCACATTTCAGTAGTTGACTCAGACCTGTAGTAATCGTCAAATTTAATGGGCACCATCCAGTTTACGGCATTTATATATATATATATATATATATATATGTCTATATCTATATTTATATTTACATATTTATATTTGTATATATACATACAGCTAAGGAGCTATCGCAAAGTTTATTTAAAAATGTTCGTTGAAATAGAAATAGAAAAATCGATAAATTTTGTCAGGTGATACTATGTCAGGCTTTACTTTTTAGCTTATAGGTGCGAGTGTGAGGCTTCTGACGGAGGTGATCGGAATAATGTCACCTAAATTTAGGTTGTGCGGCAAGAGGAGAACATTGATATATAAAGTCTTTCTTTTTAAAGTGAACCGTAATAGCTTTTTAAGTACCCGAGTTACCTAATTCATTCTAGGAGAGATCCGAATCACCAAAGTTTAATTTTTTCACCTAACTTCGCGACACAACTACGATTCACACGAAGGCAGTTGTTGCAATGCTTTCAAAAACGTACGCGTGAATGAATGAACGATCCATGAACGTTTGCATTCTTAATTTTAGACGAAAAAGCAGCAAAAATATTCGCATTTAATGAGGCATTTTTAGGAGAATATAGGTGTAGCTTCAAAATTTTCTCTTTTGCAGTTTTGTACCGATTTTCGGTGGTCTCAAATCACGTTGTGGTATTATAATTGGGTCCCTGTTCCTCTTGCATATACGCAGGTAAAGTTGACATTCTTTCCTTAATCGTTTCTTTTTCGACTTTGACGTTTCTCAATCGAATTAAATTGCTGCATTGAAATTACATAATTTCAGGTCGTCTTTTTGACAGTACGATTCTATTTTCTTATCGGTATTATTGGAAGACAATTTATTGATAGTGACATATCACAATGGCCGGTTTGTTTGATCGTTTCTTTTTAAAAAATGTTTTTTGAGCTCTCAGTTGCTTGAATACCGTTGAAATAATAACAGAGGATCTACCTACTGTTTGAGACCTAGAAATGAACACACGCGCATCAAATATTGGCTTCGAATTGAACGATTCCACATCACCATCACATTCACTCACCAAAAGTGTAAACTCACATTGAGTTTGCTAGCTAAGATTTAAACCGTTCATACCAAAGCCATTTATTTATGCATTACCGGAAATTGGCGAAGAGCGACTCCGATTGAATTGCTCCATTAGTTAACGGTTGCCTGTCGTGAATTTGTTTTTTAATGGCGGGTGATCTATCAGTGTGTCTTATTGAGCATGTAAATAAATTCTTAAAAAAGTGTAATTTTGAAGTCATCACTTTTTTGTTGCTGCGAATAAAACTTTCTGTGATTAGCAAAAAAAAACGTAAAATTTAAAAAAAAAACGACAATAATGAATATTTTCGCATTTTTAAAAACCATAACGAAACCCTATTGAGGAGCTAATTCGAACATTCGAACAATTTTAATACAAGTGAATCTTCCGACTAGAAAAACACTTCATCCTAGAAAAGGAAAAACCAAAAAAAACAGCTCAAAAAAATGTCCCGTTTCCTGATGATTTTCCATCGCATATTAAGGTATATATGTATTTCGTGCGCTATGAAATATCACTTATATATGGTATATTATTTTTTTGAACAAATCTGTTGCCCAAACAGCTCCGTTTATAGCATTATGTTTGTTTGGTTAAAAAGCCCACATGTGAATTTCACTAAAATTAATCGTTTCACTTTACAATAGAAATTATTAAACGGTTCACGTAAAGTCAAAAATGAGCTTTTCCGACAACCATATTCACCTTATCATTTTCAGCATTCATTGTGATTGAATTCTTTGTTGTTTTTTTTTTCAGATCGATATATACTTTCCAGTTGTTACCACTTTACAGTTCATATTTTATATTGGCTGGTCGAAGGTGAGTTTCATTGTTGTATTCACAATCGAAAGTGTTATCTATGAAGTAACTACTTCATCACTACGAAGTAATGGAGTAGTTAACACTTTTTTTTAAAAACCAGATGTTATTTTTCATAAATGGAAATTTCGGTAAAACAGCTATTGTGTGTCCAACTGCCAAAAATCAGTCATCTTCAAAATGTGCAACATTAGAGCGCAAAGACGGATTCTTATGGTGTTTATATTTTGCCTGAGCCAGGCAACAGTTAAAATTTAAAAAAAAAAAGATTTCGCAACGTCTTATATTTGAGCTCCCATAATTTGTCGAGTAGAACAACACGACAGCCATACGCTGAACACATACATCCCAATGGATTTCGATTGGTAGTGGTGAATTCTGTAGTAGTTCTTTGGAAGAAATCGGCTAAGAATATGCGAGAATATGGTCTTTTCCCTTCCCGCGGCTCGAAGTATTTGTCACTAGAGATTGCTAGATGGCACAATGGCTCACTAGTTGGAAAGACTGAATAATGATGAACAATGATGGAACGTTGAAAAGGCCGAGATTTGCAGGTGGCCGAGGAGTTGCTGAATCCGTGCGGTGATGATGACGCTGATTTCGACTTCGAATGGTTTCTTGCACGCAACCTTAGGGTTTGATGTTTCACGAAATCATTTTTTTGCAAGCAAAGAAAATATTTTCATTTCTCATTTCTTTTCCGTCGTCTTCCCACACAAAATAATTTATTTACATATATAGAAATGGGGATCGTGCACAATTTGCTTGCAGAGAATTGCGCTCTCATCTACATAATAACCACATGTGAAATTTCACTTCCAAAGGCGTCCTTTAAGGAAGTGCAAATGAGGCGACGTGCACAATCATTTTACTCTATGATAATAGATTATCTAAAAGAAAAGTGGTCGCAAGCGCTTTTAAAGTTTAGGAAAGGTCCATGGTTATTGGCTTAAATGGTTTAACCTTTATTCCATCAGCCGTTATAGAATTTCAAAGACCTCAAATCATCGGCCGCCTCCTTCCCTCTCCTCCCCCCTGTTTTCACTTCCCAAAAGGAAGAACATGTTTGTTTGGTCAGCAGTTAAATCGTTTTGAGAAACTCTCGAAGCACTGAGTTTCGACTAGGCAATCACTATTGCAGCAAGCATTAGCAATCGTCGATGAAGATCACTGCATTGTTCCACCGTTGTGCCATCCCAAGTTTTGGAGAGGTGCTGATGAAGCTAACAAGCAGAATGGACCGCGTATGACGCCGTAAGCCACAACATATTTTACAAGTACATATAAAACACGCATAAATGCACATATTTGGTCGCAGAAACGCCTGTCGGCTACTCTTTTTGTACGTAGCCGTACCGTCTTGCAGGAGGATGGAGAATCTGAACTCGTAATCATCCTGGAATTGCTTGGTATCACACCATAGTGATATCATAGTGAGAAAACTGTGTGTGCTTGGAATAACAAATTGCTTAAAGTTCAGAGTGATTAGTAAACGCTACTATATTATTAGTAAATTTTATTTTTGAAGGTAAACGTTCCCTATTTTTCACGGAAATCGAATTTTTTCTTCACCCAATTTCACCGCTGGACAACCGGGGGTTGCAGCACATTTAGACGTTGCCGTTTTGGCAACTACGGGTTTGGTGGGTGGGAGTTTGGTGATCGTCACTACGTCATTTCGGCGATTACCTTTTTAGCGGGTCGACGTTTTAGCGCCACTGATTTAATTACTTTTGCAATGTAAAGTGTAAACCGGATGTCGCAAATTGCATAAATTTTCAAAAAAAAAATTGATGATTGGCTCACTTGAGTTGCGGAAAAGCTAGCTAGGCATCAACGATTGATCGCCGTTTACGTTTTGATTACTAGTAAATAATTTTCAGCTCTGTTCGCCATAATGAACCCAATCAATCGTGACCTCTTTACGCGGGTATGTCTATTCTTCCAGCAATGGTGTCATTAAATCAATTTATGTTTTGTTACCTTTTGAGCTGACCGTGACAATATACAATATATATATATACGTTATGCGGCTGTAAATAAAACCACGCAGTACTGTCGACAAAAACTGGTAATTTAGCAGCATTGTGGCCTTCAAACGTCTATACAGCTGCAAGCCGGTTTAGAAGTATATTTGCGGAGAGCAATAACTGTCGTGTACAACATGTGAAATTGCTTATAACCGCTTACATATTAGAGTGCGTACACAGTAAAAACTCCATCGCAGAATTGCTCAACAGCAACCCAGTGTTGTAAAATCGAGCATCTTCCAGTATTGGCCATACTATCAATGGCTTAAAGCTTCTTAGATGTCTGCCAAGAACAGCTTTTACAGTATACATCAAGAAGAAAGAGGACTGAAACCGATCCATTTCTTTTGTCGCATGACTGCCTTGAATCTCTGAGCTAACTTTCGAGACGAAAACAAGAAAAATTAATTCTTTACAGTGTTGACGATGTCACCTGGTCAAGCAAGAATCTTGCATAACACAAGCACATGTCGGCTCGATACACGCACTCCGCTTCTAATGAATCGTTTCAGCTCAGCTGCGTGCAAACCCTGCTATGTTTCGCTTTAAGAAGAAAGCGCAAAAGTCGCGATCGCGTATACAAACTCCGCAGTGTAGCTTTTCACAATTCAAACATAAAACAACCGACGACAGACCGCAAACGGTAGTACATACGTTGTGAATGGTATACGTGAATGGTATTCAATCAATAAGTTGTCCGAACTCTACTGAATCTTGCCGATCGATAGGCCTAGCCTTCGAAGCTATGGCCAGGCAAATGCTCGGATCGCTCTGAATAGATGAGCGATGGGAATTTCCAAATAAACTGTACATCTGCAAGCCGGTTTAGAGTATATTTCTATGATGAGTTCCACCGAATTCCTGCAAATGTATAAGTACTTCTTCACGTTGTGCCCTCCTCGACTACCACCTCATACTGGGTAGTTACTTGAAAGGATGGAAAGCAGAGTTCACGCTGAGTATGGAACGGGATTACGCACGCAAATGGAATTAAAGTGAAGAGGAGGCAAGATCACCTGAAGCGACAAGAGGACGACAATGTGCAATGCGGTGTGAACAAAACGATAGAACGATACCGCACAAAAGCTCCAAAGTTCAATAACATACCATGTTATTCCCCTCAATTTGAGCTCCGTGCTAGAGCTTCGCTATGGTAGCACATAACACTAATTTTTTGATAAACTTTCTTTATCGACCCAGTTTTTCCGAATGGCAATGTGATATCATTGTTTTACTGATAAACCGAGTCTGCACTTACCGATCGACTAGTGCACACAATCGAATCTGCACTAATCGATATGGTGCGTACAGCTGACTGTAGTTTTTTCGTTGCAAACGCCAGACAATAATGCAAAGAGAATCAAACATGTATACAATTAGAGGGCGATGTACGACACTGAGGTAAGGTGAGAAGACAGTCGAAGACATCGCTAAAAACTTATAGAGATTTGACGACGAACACTGCAAGCACAGATCAAAGAGTGGATGTGGCAAAATTAGTGCCGCAAGCAGATCCACACCATAACAACTCTCTCCAACCCGGCGAACACTCCCTTCTCTATTTCTTTTGAAACTGTAACGTCACCGAGATCCATTTTTAATGCCATAATTCTTAGGATCCCTCTCTGACTTATTCGCGGAAAGGCTATACATTTCTATCGATGTCCTAAAACATCGTTTCTCTCGGAACTGCGACGAACTCCTCTTCCCTTAAATTTCGATCTTCGTAATTTGAAAATTGCTCTTCGCACAAACAAACTTCTGTGAAGCGTTCCTAATTGGTTGAATTAAGTGAAGTCTATAGCCCTCGGGATTTATTCGTCACGGCCTTTCGAGAGCTTTTCTGGGGACGATACTTACTTTTCATGAGGCTTCCAAGGAAGAGGAAGGGAAGAAAACTGGGCTGAAGCGCAAAAAAAACGTTCATGGAAGCGCTTCAGTGATCTCTGTTTGCCGACAGGATTTTACTCAATAGACGGAGGATCGAGGGAGAGGACGGAGGGGTAAATGAAGGGCAGGGCTATCATTCCTGAAAACATACTAGGGAAATACGCAAGATGCAGATCGACGCAAAATTGGCGGTTCGCTTCTACGGGGCGGACTTTATTTTTCACGAGGCCTCTAGAGTGGACGTATGCTTGATAGAAATGGGAGAAGCGGTGGGAAGAGGGAAAACCACTCGAGAAAACGTGATATTTCATTTTATTGTCAAGAAATTTAGAGGGACAATCCATCTGACAAATTACACCATTTCCTTCATCTTTCCAAACCTAGTGAAAATTGAAGTGATTCCATATCAGTTCAGGGCCCAGCCACAGACTGACGACCGTACACCGGAGTGCCTCGATTTGCTTAAAATAAAACTTCCCCCACTTCGATTTTTCGGGAAAAAAACCTGCCCGAAAACCATTTTCATCAGTTACTCCACTCTTTAATCGCCATGAACGATCAGCTGCATGTGATTCGAAAGCGAGGGTCAGCACAGTTTTGCCCAAATCCATCAAACCGGTCCACACAAAAAAACACCTGCGTGGAAATTACTGAACCACTCATTTGTATACGATTTCGAGATATGGTCTTGCAGATTACACGGTTTAATGGTATCCAAAAAAATGGAATTCGGCTTCAATGATTTCGCCTATCTTAGTCGAAGCGCAAACAGTAGGCCACGAACGATGTTGACAGACCGCGATCAAATAACGGGTCAGCGTCAAATTTGTTTCCGGTTATCATCAAAAAAGAGGAAGTGAACTCTGCGCAGACCGGTTAACAAAATAATGAACTAGCTGGCAAGAACAACCGGAAATAACATCTGCTCGACATGCCATTATTCATTCAGTTCTTTTTTTTAACGAACAATCTGCTTTGCGAGTAGTTGGTCTCACGACTAAACTATGATGATTGCTATGTGCCTATGAGCTTTTAAGCAATAATTTCCCAAACATTGTCATTCAGCAACTTCATAAGCTGTTAAACAATCAGTGGTTTAAAAAGATAAAAATAAAAAGAAAATTCCACCAGAAAATCTGCAAAAATTGTCTCTATTTAGATACTCCAAAAAACCTAAAAGTTTTAGCTGATGAAAAAAGTTCATATACATTTTTGATTCTCTCCGAATAATAAAATTCAATACTTCAGTTTCCTCTTTTCGATCACTAAATGTTCATTTTAAAAACGCTTTTGAGGTTGCACGCTTCACAATAACGAATGCAGAGCTTCACATGAATCATACTGTGAACGAAACAAAAATCACATGAAGACTAGAGCTGTGCGAGGACCGGACGTACCATCAGGGCTCTGGTCTAGAATCCTTTACGGAAGATGGTCTTGCCTAAGCCTGAGATGAAACAGGCGGCGTCCAATAAAATATCTCGACATGTAGCCCTGTCATCAGATTAAAAAACCAATCCTCGCACAAAACGAAAGCATATGAGCCATACAAGTGAAATTATGGGATTAGAGAGAACCAGCTCTACTTAAAAGAGGAAGCTGTCAAACGAGACACGGAGAACATCCTTAAACCTGAATTTTAGACAAATTACAAATATGTGTAAATTATATAAGCATATAAACAAACAAAGACACAAAAATGCAATGTTGGCAATTTTTCAAAAGAAATGCAACGGACACTTTGTTGGGACAAGTAGTTGGTAAAAGAAAAAGCGCCTTAAACGTTCTTAAATCACAGCTGGCCAATAAATATGAACGCTGCTGCAAGGCTTCCAACAATATTTTGTTCACATGGAAAAGTTCTCTTTTCTAGAAAAACCTCTAAATGAAGAATAGAATTTTCAAGATTTTGGACCCGACTGCGAAAGAACTCTCGTTTCGAAAGATAATCAAACCATAATGTTACGATTCGAAGGTCCAAAACAGCTCAATGAAATTTTAAGGCAAATAAGTTGGTCGAATAATATCTGGCAAATACGCAGAATCCCAAAGAAAATTATGAAATACCACCTTGAATTAGTGTGCGGTGAAGTTGTCATAAGCAAAAAGAACGCATCGTACGATTTTGTGAAAAGCAATCAATGGAGGTATTTTAAACTGTGGAGGTATTTCAAAAATGCAGTCTAAAAATTATGCGGACAGTCAGAGATTGGTGAAATACATGCTGATTCTTGGCGAAATCGCAAGTAATCTTGACCAAGATTTGATTTAACACTATTTAGTGAATGACTTGGATCTTTTATTAATTTCAAGTCCCAAAAAAAGAAATATTCAGTGCTTCATTATACTCGCGCCTCGCCTAGTGATCTTTTATCATATGGAGGCCTTCTGTTCAAGGTAGTGTGGCATTATCAAACCCGAATAGATTCAGTTGTACCACTTATCATGCATAGAAACATTAACAAATAGCAAACATTAAGTACAAACATGATGAACTCACGAGCTGAACACGTCAAGTTGGCGCATCCTTCTTTGGAGATGTACCTTTAGCGGATGTGGGTTTCGACTCAGCCAGTTTCTTGGGGCTTGCAATCTCAGCTTCAGCTCTTGGTTTGAACTCGATTATACACGCTGTTACACCCTTCACTGTTATCATATGTTTCTTGGCCGAAGAACGTACTATTAGTGAGTCTCGTAACGGCACTACCTGAAATTACCGAAAAAATCAATTAGCAATCCCCCTAAATAACAAAATTAATCTGGGCTCCATAAAATTTAAATCTTTAAAGACATACTTGTGGCTGAACGAAAGTAACGGATCCACTGGTTGTTCAACAATACTATTTTGATGATTTTAAAGGAAACGTCCCTCACGATTTAAGATTTAAACTGCCGAATTGAAACGCTTTGCCTTGAACTCAGGTCACATATTCTGCCGACATTTGAAAGCTATCTCCTTCCTCTATTTTTACAACGCTGCTCGGCCTCTTTCTCGGACTCATTCTTTTCTCGCAACTACATTCCCCACAATACTGAGACAACTGAATTACTATTTCTTCAGGTCGTCGCCCATATGAAGATACTAAATCAAACTCCAGAGTGCTTTTTCGATAGGAGGCCCAATGGACAGGAAGCCTTCCCTCTTGAGACTGCTGTCGGCACCGAACGGATAAAAAAGTCCTCCTTCTCGTGATGAATTCCCCCTCCATCGAAAACCCTGCCACCCCGAATCTTGCGCACACATTTCCTATTGTCATGAAAAAACAGTCCTCTTTTAAATAGAAATGTTTCAAGCATTCGGCCCCCTTAGGTTCTGCTTGAGCTGATATCAGCAGTTTGTCAGTTTCGAGCGAAATGCTGCGGCACATTACTTTCCCGGATGCCGTAATGAAAAAGACCGGGTACAGAACCTGGAGTACCAAATGATGGTGAGCAAGTTCAGAGGTTTAGAATTCCGTCCCTTCTGGGTGACCAGGACAAAGTTTGAGTGGGCTGTTGGGTGGAAAGGGCACCTAGCTTCGATCAAAAAGTTCAATACTTTGATCAGACAAGATGCAAGGTCGTTCCCGAACAAAACTCAAGTCGTTAACGCTACTTTAAATAGTAAAAGTGAAACCTTTCGATTAGCATTCTTGCCACGTGCAACTGATTTGGTTATTGCTGAGCCAGATGAAGTACTTTCAGGTGAATGACGCGACGTTGAAGGGGAATCTGCCGAAGGACGACCTATTTTTCGCCTGAAAGTGAATAGGCTCGATGAGGAAAACGCTAGTCCTCCAGAATCGCTTCAACACTAAAAGCCTATCCTAACCAATCGGTTCCAGCACAATGCACTGACAGTTCCTTTCACAATCCTCTTCATTTCGATGAAAGAAATAGCGTCCTCGGGAGGCAAAAGATGGACCCCTTCCCCCCTTATGTCCGATTAAACTACTCGTTTCTGTACTATAATAACGACATTTTCTTGCAAGACCCTTATAGCGTCATTTTCAAGAGGGAAAAGCTTCTCGATATGCTCACCAATCGAATAGATTCTTGTTTTCTAAATCTAGAATCAGCCTAGAAAAATTGGCATTGGACAACATAAAAACAAGGATATGCATTTTAAATAAACCCCTTGTCGCAATTTCCGATCTGAATACAATTTCATTTTTCAAGTGCATCGATTTGAAAATTTAGTTTCACCAACTACTTTCTCATATTTTTCATTTTTTATAATTTCAAAAAGTCGGTTGCGACCCCATCTTCAAATTGGACTGACTTGAAACTCTCCCTAGGGAACGGGAGG
>JPKZ01000627.1:98165-114672 GCA_000803305.1 Toxocara canis
CTTCCTCCCCCTCCCCTCCTACCCTGTTCACGTGTATCCCGCCGATCGATGTTGAAACATGGAAAGAAATAGCAGTAAACACCATTAATTATAAACGCATTCGATGTTTGGCTGTTATGAATTTGTAATGAAAATGTGCGTAATTCAAAAAAAAATTCCTTCAGTGAAAATTTTGCCAACGAAGCATCGTTGTGCAATAAATTTTTTGAACAGATCGCTGTATGCATGACTCACTAAGGTCTTCTTTGAAACGTTTTTCTAAACGCTAATCGTTGCGTTGCATTTTTGTTGTGTTCATTGACTAACCAACCGGTTGTGTTGCGGTGAACAGTTGACATGTGACTTTTTCTGTGTTTCGCCTTGTATAGTTCGTCGTTTTCAAGTTGTTTGCTTTTCTTTTCAACTTACCATCAGCCTCTTCATAAAAGTAATATAGCTCGGTTGTCCAAACTTGTTTTCACTATATTCGACTAAGTTCAACTTTGCCTTTGATTTTATGTGAGCGATATTTATGCTATATTGGCCCCGTTTTGAGTACAATATTTTGATTTGAAAGTCAGAAAAAAAGCCGAGCGATGCGCATTACTTATCAGGTTGGTTTGTTGAGCGAACTTTGCAGTGAAAATAGTAAGTTGTTTCAAAATTCAGCATGTGGACGGTAAAACTGAATAGAAGAGAGATTTTACGTTGTGAGGGACAGTGGGGTTAGAATTGCTCCCAAATCTTTGATAGACATAATCGTTGCTTTTTTGTTAGGGATAAGATGCTTTTTCTAAAAACGGTATTCCAACCGTGTTTCTGAAGTACTGGCTTGCTTAGATTCTTCTAAAGGTTATGCACCTCTATAATATCTTTAAAAATCCCGTTGCGAATTGTTCGGGATTTACTGATTGCCTCGCTGAAGATAGCTTATATTGGTGACATTACAATTGCTTACTGATTGCCTTGCCGTTGCTTTAGCGAGCTCCCATCCGAGCATTTTAAACTCAAATATCGAGGTTTCATATATTCTTTTGCACTGTATACGGTGTGAGCTGAATGAATGTCGCTCTAAAGTTTTAATAGACAAGCATCATTTAAGGTTATCGATCATCTTGAAGAAATACGTAAAACTGCAAAAAGTCATCGTTGTCCTTAAAAAAAAAATAGGACCACTCGCAAATATTTTTGAAAATTGCACAATATATAAGCTGGTTGGGCCTAAATTAAAGTATGCGATACCGTCGAAACTATAAAATTTTGGGAAGCTGCGAACACTGTAGGATATGGGACTTAATTTTGAGGTTTTGAGAGCGATGGATGAGATGATTTTTGACGTCTTTATGATTAGCGATAAGGAAAGATTTTTGCAGGTGTTTGCATGGCAAATACTACGCGAATCTGTCACCGACGATGAACTACGAAATGTTCAGATATCATTGCGAACGTTTCACGGTGAAACCGCCTCACATTTGCTCTCACGACAATTACCAAAAGTAAGTTGAATCCAAATTAATTCGCAATCAGAACCTCATAGAAAATATTTTTAAAGTTTTTTTTTCGCTAATTTTGTATTAAAACACTGAATCAGGCTCCTAATACAACTTTGAATGAACAAACAAATCAAAGAGGTATTTTAGCTAAGTTTGTTACTCTCCAACTAAATGAGGGTCTTCAGGTGAGGAGCCTATGAGATGTTTTCAAAGGAGACATCTTGAAGTATTACTAGTAAACAACGGAACGAATATTACACTGAAATCATCGCTATGAAGCAATACTTATGTTAAAAATTTAGTAATTCGTTTGGGAAACTTCTATGATCTATGTAAGTCTATTCTGCGATCCAGGCATGACGGTTGCTTATATGATTAGCTGTCATCATGCCTAGATCATGAGCTTCTTGCTTTACGTGGTGCTAACATCACCATCTTCAACTTTTCAATTAATGTTACTAAGAATGCGTGGCCTTAATTGTCGTGCTTAATTTGTTGTTCAGCAGCAAATAATGAGGTAAGAATATGATAATTATAGCAAACAGTTATTAAAGTTGTGTTATTTCACATGTTAGGAATTCGAAAATAAACAAACTCAAGCGTTACAATTTTTCATCGTGTTTGAAGGCAAAATTGCTTGTCATTATGTAAGATGAAACTCTTCACGAATTCGCATCGGCAGAATTGAATTTGCTTGGCCAATTTTATTAGTGCTTCAAATCACGAGCTTGTAAGAAACAATGTTTTTTTGGCGATTACTCCAGTCAGTTAAATTTACGAATGTATGACGACGCTAACGATAATTGCAGTGATTATCATATGAAGTTGTAAGTTGAACGAGAAACTTCCCCTATCATTTCATTACGCCTCGAGACTAATCGCAAATTATACTGCTGTGGCTATCATGTATGATAAGCCGAATTTACATACACGAAGAATTGCTTTGTTTGTATGTTGAGTTGTTGTTTATTCCATAACAGTAGGTCTCAAAGGGATGGAGGAAGAAATAATAAATTGGAGCAAAGGCCATTTTAGCCAAGAGGATGACAAAAATTGCCAAGAGATTTTTATATACTGCTCAAAAAAAAAACGAAATAAGCAGCTATCAGTTTTAAAAAGCCAGACAAAAAAACATTTTTTTCAATAAGCGATTTTTGGCAATGAATAAAAAACGGCTGTAAATATGAGCGTTCCGATCGACCATTGATAGCTAATATTGCCAAGCGACCGACTCATTTCAGCTTGTGTTTATTGTGATTTTTTATGAAATTTAGTTGGTTGGTTTAACGTAATGTTGTGCGATAAAACTTCGCTTAAACCGATCGAGAGTTACTCAAGTAGACGAGATTCGAGGAAAATAAATCGACTAATGGAAAGGAGAGGAGAATAGGGGAAGAGGAGGACCAAACAACTCCATAAATTCGGCATTTCTTTTGCAACGCAAATGGCTTAGTGTTTTAGATTCGATTAGTGGTGGAAGCAACGATGGCCTATTTCAAATGGGATCAATTAAGTGACGAAAATCAATTGACAAAAGCAAAACTGCTTTTGAGTCATCTAAAGAATAACGCCAAAGTTCGAAATTGGACGTTGAGAGAGGGTCGACCAAACAGGTACAGAAGTTGTTTACCTTCAGCGGTTAAATTACCTTTACCTCAAATTCTGTCTGCCTCTCTCCCTTGCTCCTTCCCCCTTTCTCCTGGCCCACTCGTACTTCTGTTCTAAAAATGGAAAAAAAATAATCAAGAGAGGAGTGAAAGCTTCTACTGTTGATGCTTAGTAGCTGAAACGGTTAGAATTTTATTCGATGGAAGTGGAACTGGAAGATTGCAGGTTCGAGTTGAAATTCGAGCTCCGTTAGAGTTATTTTTAGCCACCTCGTGTATGTCTCGCGTCATTTGTGAGGTTTATTCACTTTTTTTGCTTACCATTTGCGTATTTTTCTCTCCTAGGGCGATGTTACTACGTTTAGCAAACTAGAATCAGGTTTACTTCACAGCAAACCACATGCATTCTGATTATTACCACCGTTGCTGGGACATTTGAATGAATAAGCAGGGGAAGTGCACTCATAATTTTTAGGGCGACGAACAATATGGAGATGGTGTGGAAACGATACGCGGCGTTGCTTGGGCCAGGCGGTCTCGCCGCGGTTGGATTATTGCCTGGCCAAATCAATCAACTCAATAGATGATACTTCCGGTGCACTTCTACCTCAGCCTTTGCTCTTATCTCAGTTATAATATTATGCAAAGTTCTAAATGAAGAGATTTTCTCTACTTATTCACATGTGCTGTACGCAAATGTTATTTTGGATTCCATATGCAAATGTCAATTTGCATATGAAATCAATAGATGCGAACAAAAACGAAAGTTGAATTCGCAACTCGAATCGGTTTAGTTTTTATCACGGTGTCTAACTCCCTTTACAAAAAAGTTCAATGCTATTAGAAAAAAGTTTGAAACACTTAATATTTTGCAAAAGCTTGCTTCAAATGCAATGACGACATTTGCAAAAGACTCGATTAAAAAAGTTTGCAAATTTAGTTGCATTTTTTTCAACAATCTTGCTCTTCTCTAAACGAAATGAACAAGTAGGCTTATTGTGTTTTTTTTAATGAATTTCTTTACTTTTTCATCAAATTTTCACCTTTAAAATTCGCAACATCTCATATTGTGACTATTTGTGCTTGGTGAATCTCTTTTGCAAAATGCAAAAATGTTAATGCACATGACCATCGTGAATCAAACAACGTAACGAGTTCATGGCAGCTCTTATACGATAGAATATTTCTTATTTTTCAATAGAGAGAGGGAGAGAGAAAGAGAGGGAGAGAGAAAGAAAGGAAAAGAGAGAGAATGCAAAAACTAAATTGCGCTAAAGTGAAGCGCTCAAAGGGATGTGGCACTAATCGTACCATTCGACCATTTTCCCTCTTTCAAAGTGCGTCATCGTCTATGAAACAAACCATTAAAACCGGTTTAGTGAAGCGTTCCTCTATGTCATCGGCATAATGTTATACTGCTTTACGGCGAATTTCGAACATCATATACGGTAGATGAAAACGTAAAATTTCGCATTCAACAGTTATAGGACTGATTTTGTTGGTCCAGAAAAATAATTTTTTCTTTTTTGAAAAAAACATAAGCTACGTCTAGGAAAAAAAACATCCAAAAATACGTATAAGACACAAAGTTGTCATTTTCACTTTTTTAAAAAAATATTTTTATCTCTAAAAAACCATTCGGTTTGAAAAATTCATGTGAAGCATTAAAGTTTATTTGTTGCTCATCTTTTAAAATGAAGCATTTATCGCCATGCCTTCAAAAGCTTTTTCTATTTCTTTTCCAATTTACAGTCCCCTCATTTTGTTTTACTGGAGAGAAGGGTGGATAGAGCTGAAGAGTTGTGAGTTGAGAATGTACGCACTAATTATAATTAAACAGAGAAATTTTAAAGCCTTTAACTAAGTTTTAGAAGGTGGTTACTTTTTAAATTAAAACTGTAGGAATGGTGTCTGTTTGTATTTGCCCGGCTGTGTAGTTAAATTACTAAATTTCTTATCTGTAACCACAGAACGACAAACTTTCTAATGGCCCAAAAGCTAGGCGTCCATTTAGAAATCGCAAATACGCTAATGGCCAAACGTTTTTAAAAAACATCAAAAGAGAGCGATATCGAATCAGTACGACGGTGATCGAATTTCCGTAAGACTATGAGCGCCAATGAGTGAGAGGAACGATGAACTAATTTGCTTCAGGGTTGTTGTCTTCGAATGATGCGTACATTCAAAATATGCTATAGGAGTCGATCGACGTGATGGGTGCTTATGCGTTGTTTTGGGTGCGGTCGGTCGTCTTAGAAGACTGCAAAGCTAACCAAGAAAACGGCAAGCAAACAGCGTCGAACAAAGTCGATGAAAACAAACACCAAAAACAATCATTACGGCTTTACTGCTCACAACTGTTACCCGTATAAAATAACAGGAGTCCTCCTCAGCGTTAATTTGAAATGAGAGAGGATTGTGAACGATGCTGTCACGATGGCTGCTGCTGTTGCTGCAGCATGGTTGCCTTTTTGAGCACTTTTTGCAAGTTTTTGCAAAAGCGCAACAAATGGCCATTTTTTATGTTCGTGTGTGTTTGTGTGCATGCATGTTGGTCGATTCGATGGAGAAACGTTGGTGAATATCAACTTAGAAACACAATTAGAGTTGTAGTTACGAAATTGGATCGATGTAACTTACTGCATCCTAGACCTACTAACAAGTTTTTTGACTAGTTCTGAAGTTGTAAGCAGTTTAAAATGACTGAAAAAATTAATCGCATATTCGAAATCTATCATAGCATTTCGCGACCACCCGACTCAACGATCGCTTGAAAAGAAAATGAATTTCCGAATAGAAAAAAAATATAATGCAGACGATCGCTTGTTTAGAAATGCAAATACCTACGAAGCATATTTCGTTAGTTTTTGAGGATACTTAAATAACAGGTTGATTTTGTGAACGGAGTTGCAAAAAGCATACATACGCACTAACGCAGAGTCTTCAGGAGTGTTCTACCCTCTCTCCCTCTCACCAGCTCGCAACAACGAAAGTAACTACTGTTTCGAAACAGGTCTGTCGGATGACTATGACTGCAAAATAAAATGAATATTCCTACTTTCATTTCTGCTGAACAATAAATACTTTGTTGTCTTCATAAACTACTTAAATGCGACAAGTCGCACCTATCCTTATGCTTACTACTTAAGCATATGAACGTTTAGTACTTCTGCATATGAAAAATTTTGTTTGAGATATTCACATGGCAAAACAACGAGATCACCGGAGAAATGTTGGCTTGGTATGGAGTAAGAAATGATGAGTCACTAATCGACTAGGTTTGCCGTAGATTTTTTTTTTCGAATCATTAGCGGAAATAACGGTGGGAGTTCATTTGCGACTTGCTATATGGGTGAAAACATGAGCGCAACGTTCAAGAATTATAAATAAACTATTTTCCTAGCGTTTCTTTCGTTTGTAATTCGATTGAAGAAAACGGCAAATTTGCAAAGTAGAGATGGAACTATTCCTCACTGATGGCGCATTAACTAAAGATTTTCTTCTTTAAAAAGCCGTCTACAGAACGACCCATGGGCACAACGAAACGTCGATTAAGACAGCCGATTTTATAGTTGATAGCGACAAACAACACCGTCGTTTTGGTGCAGCGAAAGGGAGCATTAGAAGCCATTTGTTTTGAACGACGCCGAAATTTTCGGTCAAACAATTGAGTTGACCGTTGCTGGCTACAATGACTGATGAGGAGAGCACTAACTTGACTTTTCATTGGAAGAAAACACTCAAAGATGCCCCGGCAAGTAGGTAAGAAAGCAGTATATCAGATATTACCACATTTGCAGACAGGCTTATAGCCGTCGCGAACTCAGCCATCTGGTGGCTGGTCCCTTGATGAGTCGGAAACTCGAACGTTTGGTGTGAAGATCAAATGTATCACCATTGCGCTATCAGCTCCCATTTTAATGCTTTTGTGGTTCATGAGAGTCCTTCACTTCTCTTCAACACATGAAAATCCCTCTATGGCGACAACAACAGTTATTCGAGCTCACAAATGATGTGGTATTCTAAGAACGTTCTTTGTGACAGGTGAAAATTGCTACAGTCCATTGCTCTTGATTCCACCCTTTCCTGTAAAAGTTCATCATGACCGTATCAGAAATCCGCTACTGAAACTTCGATGTTTTTATGTTCCTATTTCGGTATAGTAGAAGTGTGTGTTAAGTATCGCCCCGAAAGCACACATTTTTTTCGACTCGAGGATCTCTTTGTTTTCCGAAGTTTTGTATTTTGAAAACAAATCTCTTTTGGTTCAGCGCTAATCTGCTCAAACTCCCATAATATCATTTCATGAACGAACGCCGACATTGTTGGATTTTGTCAGATACTGTATGCATGTCGTTGGCACACATCCATAAGAGCAAACCGGCTGTCTAAAGATCTGTATATCCACAGTGCAGCAGATAATCGCGTGAATAAATAGGACACGTTCAGTAACTGGCCGATCGACAAAGGCAAAAAATCGAATCTCGTCTGTTGCGCAGCCAATTTTGGTTGAACAAAGCGTAGTGAACGTGGAACGATGTTGTATGTATTTCATTTGGCTGGCACAACAGCAATCTTGCTTATTATTGCGATATAAACGAATAAATTTGATTGCTCAGAAAACGCATTGTATTCGGGCGCGTTGTCGTCTATAGGCGATAATGCAATTTTTTGCCCAAATAAACCAAACATGAGAAGAGTATTATTATCGAACGAATCGAAAGCACACTTTGGTTTGTGAGTTGCGATTGAGTTGTGTGTTTTTGCGCTCTTGCATGTTGCGTAGTGTTTTCGTTTGGTACCAGCGTTCACCTCTAACCGGAATATGCCGGGCGGACGAACAAGTAAGCGCAAGCAAATGCGCACCGACCGAACCAGCCATCAAACGCCGACCATACTGACTGAGTCAGAACAACGAGGCGACCATGTATTTCTCATACAAGCGAGTCAGCTAGGGTTCGATCGACGGTCGTTACGAAATAAGTAGAACTTAGCAGCAAGACCAATGAAATGCGAAAAGTCCGATAGATGCAGGCACCAAGTGAAACCCGATTGTTCGATGAGAGCTTTTGAGCAGTACAGTATTCGGAGTTTTTCGTCATAGACATAAGGCTAGGCATTAGAAGAGCGTGCTAAAATGAGACTGTATGGTGATAGAGGGTTAGTAGCGCAGAAACCAGTTTAGTGTGCGAATAGTGGCGCACATTACTTTGCGAATAATAATAACAGTGTCGATTCGGCAACAAGTAAAACCATTTGAAAACAGCCATCGTTCCTCCAACACATAAACACTCTACCGCTCGGCTCAATTATCGTGCGCCACCAACACCCCGGAACGCTCATCACAAAGCCTCTCGATCATAGACGGCTCGCTGTATGGAGCGTCAGTCAATTCGCTCTGCTACTATACCCAATCGAGGAACATCGTTCGAGGGCATTATCTAACCGCAGTTGATACCCTCCGTATATCCAGAACCCAAATCAAAAATCTATAGTCTGCATTAAACGTCCCAAAGAGACAAAACAATTTTGAGCACCAAAACGAATATATTTACTTCTTTATTTTATACTATTTTATTTTCGCACTCTGCATATAGGAAAATAAAGTACCCTTCATTAATTAGGTAGCGTCTCTTCGTCACAACGATCACTTGTAGCTTCTACCACTCTTCGGTATTGTAAATTTATGTCAAACACAAAAGTATACAAAGAATGTCGACTGCTTATCAGTGAATAAATATAATCACCACTGATATCATCATCATTATCACCATTATTACAAACGTTAGGCGGTAAATGGAGTTGATAAAGTGAACGAAAATCTAACAACTAGCTAAATACGTTCCAAAAATTGCCAAATATTGAGCAGCCGAATTCTTCAACGAGCAAATAATGCGCGCGATTCTCGACTGATTGTTGCGCGTTCATGAATCGAGAATCGCGTTGTTCGCGATTTGTTAGGCTGTATGTTCGCTTATCTCGGTGATACACTTGATTTCTCGATTATGGATTATGAATCTGTTTTATTGTATTGTCCCAAAGGCAGCATTTGCCTACCCAGTGATGATCAGCTGATCAGATTCACATTCGGCTTGTCAAAAAAAAACAAAACAAACATGGAGTGTCTAATTTAGTTGTTAGCCACATTCGCATTGTTTTCCTGCAAAATCCAAGATTGCCACTTAAAAGCACTCGTTTAATTATAAGCCAAATATTTCACAAAAAATTGAATTTCAGTGGAAACGAATTAAGTGAAATTCGTCAGATCCTTACTGTCGTCCAAGAGGACATGCAATGTTACTCGTTCAAGCTTTTTTTTCCGAGACAACAACCCAATCGACGGTCCCAAAATCAATTCATTACAAATCGGAAGCTTCAAAAAGAATCAGAAAATTTTCAAAGCAGTTCGGAACTCGTACTCACGGTAGATGCAGTACCACTCTGCAGAACTCTAGCTCAAAGCTGATCACAGTCGCAAACGTATACAATTCTTAACGATCACCTTTGAGCAATAAATTTGGAAGTTTGCTTTTGCTTACGTCGTGAATGAAACATAACTGATTTCGACATAATTGTCTGTTTGTGATTTTATCGGGCGATCGAACAAACTGCATTGGACTCACTGAAGATTTCCGTAGCATTTACGCGGATTTTCACTTTTCCAAGACATCTCCCACCCGAATCCCGGTTGTCTAGAAAATGTTTTCTGCATAAAACTTCCCTCAAATGCGTTTGTCCATCACTTTTCTTTTAAAATGAAAAACTTCGCCCGAATACCATTCGTTTTCCGCTTTTATCGAATGGAACCGACTTGCTGCAGTGTAGAAGCATGCATAGCCACATTGAAGTGATGCCCTTCATACCACAGCGTGCTGATTTGATATGAGAAGGTGCTCCCACTCGAATAATTTTAGCGCGGTGATTTTTGCAAATCGAAAGCTTCTGACAACGTATATTAGGAAAGATGCATATTTTTATTCAAGAGTATTCAATTCCATAACAGTTAACAAAGTACCAATCCTGATGCAACAAAGCATACCGTAGTTCTCCGTTTAACAGATTCCTATAGCGTTTACAATTTTCCGAAATGGATGACAATGAAAATTTGAGGGAACACTTGTTCGGAGGCTTACAGACATTCGTTTGTGCATGATTTATTTTTGGCTCAGGCACAACTTTTGGCTTGATGATAACTTATAGTGCAGCGATGGGGATGCTCAAAAACGAAGCAATACGGTGACTAAAGAAGTGAAAAGAGATCACAATTCTGAGTGTACGTTGCCAATACACGATAGATCGCCTCCCTTTAAAACCCGTTGCTCGCACAAATACTTCTGAAAAACATATGTAATCATAAACGAGGTAAAAGAATTGTGCGCCAAAATGTAACTGCTGCGACAAATACTTCGAGAACGATGGGAAGGGAAGGGGAAAAGAGTGAAGCGGACAATTCCATCCCCTCCCTCCCCCCCCCAAAAAAAATCCGTGCGAAGGCCTCGTTTTTTTTGTCCCCGTTTCCCCTTCCCCCTCCAAAAATGTTGCACATACTTCTTTAATGGGTTTTACCCAAACAAATATTGTGCACTGATACTCCTTACAAGACCTACAACTTCCGAGCTACCGGACAATTCGGCTGACCCTTAATGCTTGTTTCAATCCAGACGTATACACGTACCTCAAGTGGAAGTCGATCAGTCGAGAAAAACCACTGCTCGATATCATCTTCGTAACGCTCCAGAATCAGTTCGCATTGTTGCTTTAAGGACGCGACTTCGACACTTGGTTTATCCCACAGCTCATATGGCATACCCAGCTCAACCTGCATATAAATTCTCTAGCAAACAATGAAAACTTCAAACGCGCTATGGCCCAACTGGTAAAGCCATAAATTAAAGGCATTGCAGGTTCCCACAACATATGCACTTCGACGGCAAGCGTTCCTCCCAACACGGCTGCCGTTTCAGCTCTAAACTATTTTTTATCGAAACAACGTTGACTTTCTCAACCATAACGATCGCACCCAGATACCATAATAACGATATGTTGAATACTCACTTTTACGCCTCTCTCACGAAGTTTGTTAAGAGTTTTCATAGTCGAGCTTTGCTGTTTGGAGAATCTGGCTAGACCTTGTTTCTCTTTGTGCAGCTTATAATCCAGCATACGTACACACTGCCCTTCCATAGCTTCGAGTAGCCAGAGTTCACGTTCACTTCGACTCCTCTGCAAAACAATATTTAAACCAGTTCATTATGAAAATCCGGTTGGTCACAAATGCGCATCAGTCAACCCACACATAAATAGCCTCTTTCCCAACCAGAGAGGGGCGTGATCCTAGTATCTGTTTCTAATTTCAGCCGCAAAGCGCGCATTTGCTTGGCTTTTTTTGGCAAACCAGAAATAGAATATCATCAACATCCGCCGTCAAAAGCGAAAGTCTAAAATTGTGAAGGGAGTGACGACGGCAAAACATAAACAAAATCATAACAAATTTCATAAATTCTAAGATAATTAGCGCTTTTCATGATTTCCGTTACCTTGACACTCTCACGACCGTAAGCTGGCAATGTACATAAACATAAGAACATAGGACTCTTTCAATTAAAATAGTGCCTTCAAAAGCCATAAACCCGAAAAGAAAAAAAGTAGACATATCAGCCTCGTTTTTGCCAGCTAGTGATGTGAATGCAAAATGTATTTCAAAGCGTCTACACAAAGGCTTCTCATTAAGACTCCTACTAACAAACATATCAGCGTTCACTTCCCACATTCGTCCAAGTTCACTCTACACAAGCTAAAGACCTGGCCTAAGTGAGAAGCGAAGTTGGAATCGGAGATAGACATTGACTCTGCCCGCTATAAGGGGGATGATTTTGGGTCGGTGCCTCGGCTTTGAAAACACGGAATTAGGGAACCCGCTTTCACGGCAAGATGGTTTTTACCGAGGAACTCGGAAGACGGTCATCAACCTTGTTAAAAGGTCATCATGATAAGGTCAGTTGTTGGACATAAGAAGGTAAAGCTGCTCCCCTCTAAAACCATGATAAACGACCAGGCCATGACCACATTTTTAGAGAGACTAGAAGGCTACTAACTTCCCGACATGGCTGACCCTGCTACAATGCTCAGCTTTGGCTAGGTTTTCAAGCACTACCTCTATAAGACTGCAGACGGTTGTCGCAGACCGTGCTTACCCACCGCGTCCATGATATCCTCCCTGTTGCTAAAGCAATCAGTACAAAACAACGAAATAACGACAAAAAGAAAAGCTTGAGCTCCAACCTGAACTGGACCATTCGACGTCAATTGTTGTTCAAATTCCCTCACAAATAAAACGCAGGCCTCACATTTTGTTGGCGGATTTACCGATTGCTCACAGATGACACTTCGTAAAGACAACAATGCGCAAAATGTGAACACCAGGTAACAACAACTAAGAGGCGCTTGGCAATTGACCATTTTCCGCTTTCGCGTCCGCTGCCCCACCGGTATACATCTTAAAACTCAAGATGATAATGATATGCATAACCAGCTATCATTGAGAACTCCAACCGTAACAGTGACATGAGACCACACGTGTTAAAGATATAAAGCAATTAAACTACAGCTATCGGAATGTCGACTGCTCACATTCGACACAAGCAGCACCCTCTTTCCTCGCATAACCTCAAAAAAACTAAACTTAAGGTTTCAAATGCGCTGAACACTTCTCCCCGGAAACAACTGAAATCTGCTGATTCTTATTTACGGCTAATCTTCTTGGAAGTATTTACTTCAGTCATCGCGTCGTACAGTATGACCTTGAATAAAGCGCACTGCAAAATAAATAAATATTTCTGCAGTTATTCAACATTTTATTCCATATATCAAAACTCTTCATCGTAGTGCACCAAAAAACTCGGCTCAAAAACTTACATGAAGCCGTTGCCGTTTTCGAGTGTAATACTGCCATTGCAAGATCTGTTGTTCTTCAATGAACTTCGCATTTGCAGTACAAGCTATTGCTTCTCTGAATTCGGAACTCTGCACGGCTTCCAGAAAATGCAAACACTGTGGATACTTTAACGCCCTAAAATATAAAAATAAAAGAAGGCAGAACGAAAAGTAAGAAGGTAATAGTATAACCGGGCGTTGTAGAAGTTCCGCGCTCAACGAATACTAGAGCTTAAAACAGCAACTCTTGATCGCCGCTGCTTGGACTTGTAGGCATAAAAGCTTTCCCCTTCCTCTTCTTCCATATCACTACACACGGCGCCCTCAATCCCCGCAAGTGATGACTGCGCCAAGAATCTGACCTCAACCTAGTAACTAGCAGATGCCGGGAAGTGGAAGAAAGGGGGAGGAGATGGATTAAATACACTATTCACTCACGGAATAGGTTAGAACCATAATTCGGGAATCCACTTTGGTTCCCTTCTGCCCTTACTCTTAATTGTGTTATGGCATCAATTATGGCATCATATTTGGCATCATTAAATTATGGCATCACGTGGCACATATAATCAGCTGGTCTTTGAAAAACTATTTAAAGCATACCTCGCGTACTCAGGACGCTTCCAGTAGAGGAGGTACTTGAGGTAATTAATGAAATAGGTTTCTTTGAAATATCCGCGCTGCGCCAAAACTGAAAAAAAATGTGGCATATTACAGCTCAAAAGCACCAAGACGGATCATCGGAAAGCGATCAGAACTGCCAGAACCAAGTGTGCAGGGATCAACCAAAAGTTCATCACAAATTCTGCTTCAAAAATACGGGAAAAACCATAATAAGTAAAACAGTGCAGTTGTTAAGTATGTAAACTATGCAAACTAACGAAGAACGGCGGTGCACATCTACGAAACAAAAGTATTACCAGTATTATAAATTTGAAATTCTGCGACGAGAAACGGCTTCACCCATGCATATTTGACATGAAAAAAAAAAGCTGTGGCTTCGAGCCCATCTGATTTCAAACATCTAGTGACGCTACTAAACGCTCATTTTACGACATACATGAGACGCATAAGACATTCAGGGTCAGATGCTCGCGTTAATTTGCTTCCATCATTTGATTCGATGCCGCATTCATAGGTATTACCTTTCAAGTGAATCAAGCCAACAAAAAGCTTACAGTTTAAGTAGTGTGGATTGGCCAACGCCTGAACGAATTCACATTCTACCTCAAATCGTTTCTTCTGCTCTTCAGGAGTTTCCGCACCTCCTACCGTGCCCAGAGCCGATCCTCAATAAATCATAACCATTCAGGACAACTGAACTGAACCTTTTAAAAGTTATTTACAGCATATGTTGGCCTAGAAATAAAGTATGAAAAACTAGACGCGAAGAGAGCGTAGTTATGAAAAAAACAGTGCTTTGAGCACAATTATCTCAGTGAAAGCGATAACTGTGAAAAATTTTCAGTGAAAGATCTCTGAAATTTCTCTCCCCGTCCAATTTTCTCAAAAATCTGCGGTGAAATTGAAATCTTTAACAATTATTTCCCCAAGAATCTCCACATGGGAATCAGTGTCACAGCAAAAAAGTATTGTATACCTCTAAGGAGATCCAGATCGGCAATCACAATACTGCGCTGCTCGCGTCAGTGCTATCAATCCTGAAATGAGTTTAAAGTAAACACAGACGAAAGTCAACCGTGTATTCAGATAAATTTTAGTTGTGGGGTAGTTCACCCATAAGCGGTTCACCTTTACGACGGCAGGCAAAGAGTTGACATTTCGAACCATACATAGACATGGCACCTTCCTTGCCCCTCCTCCCTACCTCTATAATTTAAAGCAAATTCCAGCACGAATCTCTGAAGACTCCAACCTCTGCGTGAAGCTCTAAAATCTCGAGTTCCTGCGCGATGTTTTCAACAAAATGCGATTCCATGCATGCAACTTCAGAGTCAGTCGCTTTTCAAGTCATTTTGGGCTGAAGTTTCTCTCGCGTGATATATCAGCTGGAAAATTCGATCATTTTTTCCCACAATTTTTCATGTCACGCATTTTCCTACACCATTAGTCCCTCGAATCCCTGCGAAGACCTTCGAAATGTCGGCAGTGATCCACAAATTGCAAGCAAGTGCCTTGGGATCAATTCATGTATATTGTGAGCACCTTTAAACTGTTCCATTCTTTCTTGAATACATTACAGTGTTGAACGCAGTAGCGAAAGTTCGCGCTCATCTTCAAACCCCTCCCTCGTCCTGATCTATTTATTACCTTGGGTTCGTTTATCGGCGAAAAGCGATAAGATGAATACATCAGAAGAGACAGAGATTGTTTAACTGGACATTAACTACGCAAAAAATAATTATGTCCACAAATCCCCTCGACAAAGCCGTTGTTTTCCACCCTCGCAAGGACACACATCATTAAAAAGAGTCCAATCCATTTACAGGGCTCATATCAAAGAACAAAGAATGACCTGAGCGTAAAATACATTGATTCGCAGCGCAGTGCATGCCTAACTGTTAATGACGATCAGCTCTGGTTATGACCCGGAAGTTTAAAGATTCAAACCAACTCCACCAATGCAGCTAAGACTCACACCTAACGCAGAGGCAATATTAACTAGCAGACGCATGCACAGATGACTATGCAGGTCGCTCAGATTTTCCAAATTTAGAGCAAACCATCAAATTAAAATGCCTGCAAGATGACTGAACACGAAGTGATTTTGAAACGAGTCCTATTTATTTTTTTGACATGTGGGAGAAGTCAACGATCCCTGGCCAAGGAATCCTTGAATTCCTCGACGATGATGTGGAGGACTTCCTCTGCAAATTAAATCGCAGATGAGATCGAGTAGACGATAATAGCGCGTGGAGATGAGCACAAATGGACCGCGACGCGAATTGTCGTAATTTTGGCTAGATTCCAAATGAGCGTGATTAACGTTCACATTCGGTCAGAACACGATGTAGCCAGCCTTCGACATAAATGTAGCAGCGCTCTTATGTGAGATACATATCCGACTCATTTTGCATGCAACTTAAGTACGTCTCGCAGTCCCACCCATCCCCAACCTCCATCATTCCCATCCCATTTTCCTTACATGGGAAAGGGGGGGGGGATTACAACGGGAAGAAGACTGCTTCAACTTTAATGAGCATATCGTTATTTGTTGTGCTTATCATCTGAAAGATTTTATGGCTTATGAAATGAGAAAAACGTTTAGTAATGAAACTAATCATTTACTGGACCACGGCTAAACTGTACAATCACAGTTATAGGTCCTCAAAAAAAGTTGAGAATTGTCGTTTTTTTCAGTCCTAACTGATTGGAAAAAAAATAACAAGTTTCTCTTCACTCACAAGTATTCCCCATTCAGCTAAACCATAATCCATGAATCGGTAACCTATTGGGCAACATGCAGACATGTGTCGCTGATGACGCTCCATACTCCCGCATTCCACCCGCTCGCCTCAAAATGGTCTCACTCCA
>JPKZ01000627.1:118402-132631 GCA_000803305.1 Toxocara canis
GGGAGGGCGAGGAAGAAGGGAAGGGAAAAGATTGATTTTATAGTCTTCTCACTGGACGTCTGCGCTTCCACAACAGACGGAAAAGGTTGAGAATTTAAAGGTTTGCAGTATTCCAATGAAGCTGTTTAACTGACTCTTTAAAAGTGTTGATCAACATCCTATAAGTTGGCGAGCTGCCAACACCGTTCAAGGCGCGCAAATGACCGATTGGCTTCCTTAGTATAGCCAACATCAAGCGGTGTTGAATATCCTTACTGAAAATTTAGAATATTAAAATCCAAGAAATCTCAAACGAGTAACTTTTTCAAATAAAGATACCTGTTTAAGGGAAATGCGACTTTTATTAACTTTTTCACTCTAGGCCCGCATCCGTTTGCCATCATTAATTCTTATTACCAAGATCACACAATACGATTTTATAATACGACGCTAGCACTCAATAATAGACTCTTTTGCTGAACACGTCCACCTTTGAAAACGACGAAATCACAAGTGTCAAATCAAATGTCCATTCGCTCTAGGAATTTGCTGGAGCGCTGAAGATCAGCATTTTAAACGTTCAATTCATTTACAGAGCTTCTGTTTGCGAACTTAAATGATAAATAAATAATTTGCTTTCATAACTTTATTGCACGATTTAAATTGATAAAGAATTCGAAGAAAGGTCATTATATTCGATCATGAAATTCGAAGAAAAATCATTATATTCGATCATGAAATTCGAAGAAAGGTCCTTCCGATCATTAAATAATCGAAGAGACAAGAGTGGGGGATCGTTGAGAAATTTTATCAATGCAAAAATATTTTCTGCTACCAGTTTGCCCCATTCTCGTTTTGTGCAACAATGTTACGGACGCAAAGGCCGATCGGCGATTTAAGCGCAATATCTTTATGCAGCACTCGTGTTACATAGCAGGTAGCGGCTTACTACAGTGGTTGTATTGTAAACTTTAACACATGTGTTATAAACCTTAATACTTGTTGTGATTTACTCTAAAAGTGAAATAGTAGTGTTCTGGTCTCAGCGGCTTGTTTACCGGAAGCTTTCTGCATTAGTACAGACTGCTATTCAACGTACGAAACGCATTGTCGCATAAAAACTGTACTGTTAATTGTTAGTTTGGGCTTATGTTGGATGGCCTCTATGTTTGTCAATACATATGTCAAAGGTTGTATGCTGCAGAATTTTGTTTCTCGAAATCTGCGAAAGTTTTCCGGATCTTGTATGGCCAACAGTCACATCCCAGACAAAAGTGTACTTGTTTAAGTTAAAAGGGTATGTCAAATAAGCTGCTAAGGCGTGCGTACCATCGCTGTAATTAGACCTCGCTGTAGTGGAATAGAAGACTACGTTTAAAAATGAACTAGAACTGCGGGTGATATACGAGCTTTGAACAACGATCTGATCAGAATTTTATGGAGAAAACATTTTGCATTAGACATCAGAGCGACAACAGAAGTGATTACCTGTAACCAGAATGATGTACTGAATCAAGCATTCGAATAAGAGCTTCCGTGGAATAGAATAGCACTTTTGGTTGAACTACCAATTGTTCGCACGCAGTCCTTAGGCCTGAGATGAGAAACTTATCCGCAAGACGAGCCAGTGTAGGAAACGACCACTCTGAAATCAAAAACTCAACTAAGGAATACGATTGTGGCCATATAATTCCCCCCTATTTTTTGAGTCAGAGTTTCAGCTCATCAGTTTCCACAGAATTATGAACACTATTGCATAAATTCTGAAAAGTTATGGAATCATGAAATTTGGACAATAAACATACCTAACAATTAGCGTTGCGCTTTTATTGAGAATTAATTACTGTTGTGTTATAATTAATTAGTGTTTGTTACAGCTACTAATTAGTTAACGTTACATTTCTTGTTATGCGCCTCTTGACACTTTAAAAATCGAGCGCAAAAATCGAGCAAATTTATGAGCTTAAGTTGTTGTTTTTTTGGCTACTTAGAAAAGCGACCAGTAATCGCAGGAAATCAAAGACCTATTAATAGGCATACCATCAACAGGATATGGATAAATAGCATAGAGTGTGGGACAGATCGATCTAAGAAGCAGATGGATATCGTCGGCTGTTTCACCAACTAGTGTTGCCGATGATTTTGAGCGTTCCACGAAACGAGAATTCGTCAACATTGCCTCGAATACCGGAGAAGCCTTTAAATGGAAATTTTTTGTATGGCATCACTACTTTATCAGTGAGCAACTTTTTCATAGAGTAAAATACTTGAAGAATGCACGACAAATTTTACGACTAAATCAGTTCTTTCGACAAAAAAAAACTGCTCTCGAGGTATATAGCCGCTATTGTGACTGTTTTAGCAAGCAAGAATTAAACACTGCTACTATGCCTTAACCATAATGCTAGCATATCTATGTTAGTTCAACAAGATAAGCTATTGGAACTTAAATGATAGGTGCAAGAGGGGCGTATATAGTTTTTTGCTCGCAAGCATTTTAATTCACTTGAGCTTTCCCGAAATGAAAGACTTCAACTTTTCATCAAGCGATCAAACATTTAACATCTCATCATCACGGCCACTCTGATTTGCTTGAGAATGCTAACTTATATGCCCGCAACAACCGCTCGCTCCTTTATGGTGATAAAAATAAAAAATGTCTCTTTAGATTCCCATAAACGTTTCTAGAAAATAAGCTAAAGAAAAGTTGTTGAATACTACACAACATCAATGTAAACATCTCTGAACAAAAATGATAAAGCTATGATAATGGACTGTTCGACATTGCTCTAACAAAAAGTTGTGTTCGCAAGGCATGGCATTGAATGTGTTCAAAACCCATAGGATAATCATTCTCTGTAACCATCACTCCATGTTCATTGTAGAAGCTAAGAGTGACCTTTCTGGCAGAAAAGAGGAAGGGGAGGGGGGAGGCCTAAGAAGGTAAGAGGGTGTTTTTGCCCAAATTTCCTTTAGCTTACCTCCTAGCGCTGTCACTTTAGGGAGAATGTTGGAGCATTGTTCTTTAATGCGCAATGTCTACAGGGCTTGGAGGCACCTCTAAGTGACTTTTGGTTGTACCAGTATAAAGTTTTTTTTAATCTAAGGAGCGATGGGAAGAAAGAATTGGCGTTGTCGAAGGAACCTGAACGTTCATTCGATACAACAACCTTTATGATGATAGAATTCGAGCAAGTAATACTACCTGTGATAGCATGTGAGCATTTACGAAGAAAACAGTGCCATCGACTTCGATTTTGAAACGACGAAAAAACGATTCTCGAGTAAAATCAACCTATAATAAGCAATGGCCAAGACAAACAGTTGTTAGAAAACGATTGGATCGAGCATAAATTAAGTCACAAACTATCAACTTTCATTTTTCAGTACATTACACTACAGCTGTTAAGAACATCTTTAGATGGCACTCTTAAATCCTGTTAAGCTGGTCGAACTTTCTTGAAACCTTACTTCACAAGTTTATTTTGGTTCGTTTAAAGAACTAACACTTATACATATTTTGTGCACCCCCACCAGTCCGTTGTAACTTTTGTAAATAGTGAGCGAAATAGCCGTCGTCTTCAATTTGCCACCTTCTAGCATGCCGGTCAAACGACTGAATGGGACAGATCTTACCATGAGCATCTCTAAATTACTTCTGAAATGTGCGAGATGAGGAGCCGACCAAATGGATTCAGAAAATCGTCTAGTATGTTCCTCAACGAATGAAGACTTAAGAAGCCTATGAATTCAGATCGAGACCTTATCGAGAGACAGGAATACACATCATGACCAAGAAAACTTGCATACGAGGAAAGAAAATAGAAATAAAATTTATCTATCGATTCTGTTGAACTACATAGATTCCCCTACTTCTTCTTGACTCCCTACATGCGTGCGTTCGTTCTAGCCACGATATGCTTCAACAAAAGTGTTCCTAGTTTTAAGTTGTAAAGTTCTTAACACCTTCCCTCACTATACGACGTCAGTACTAACTTTTGATTTGCAAAACAAAACTTTTTCACATAAAAATACCATTCCACTGTAACGTTAAGAATCAAAAAGAGAAGCAAAGCTCACATTGTGGCAAACAAAAACTTCGACATCGGATGGGAAGTCATTTTCTCTCTCCATGAAGGGCCGACCGGTGATGTATAACAAATAGTGAAACGATCACTCAAGAGAGGTTGACCGTTTTGCGCATCGATTACATGTAAATGGCCTCAAGACAAAAAATGTCACTAGCTATCATATGATTTAGTGCGTTCGACAAAATCTATCGTAACAAGATACGTTTTGTCGATCACACTAACTCATATAATTATAAGTCTCCATTTCTTAGGATGTTCGATCGGAATTTCTGCGTGTAGCTGAATGTGAGAATGGCAAATCGATTTAACGATTCCTCGACCGAGAAATTTAAACACCTTGCATTATTTCAATTTGCCTAGTATTGTTCAGTAGGAATTTTTCGAGTCCAGGTAAAATTTAAGTGAACTTAACGATTTTAAACCTCATCTACTGAGATCTTCAAAATAGCTAGTGATCAAAAATGGCGACATCGATTCGTTGAAATTTTCATAGTATGCAGAGTCTTTCAAAATTTTTTCAAATATCGATTTTTTCCAGTCTTCAAAATTTCTCTAACATTTTCCAAAAATTTTTTAAAATTTTATGCAATAACATAAGCACATCAAAGGGCAAGCAATGCAGCTGTCTTTTTATTGTCTCATAAAGCTTCATCAAATACTACGTAAATACGAAGTTGTTGATGCTTTATACGTTACATCTAAGCACTCATTGGCTCACTGCTAGAACAGTTGTGTCGGAATGTTTTTAAAGGTTAGTCATAAAACTGCTATTCATGTTCCCTAACATAATTCACTACTAGTGCACAAGTTATTGAAATGGCATAGACAGAAAATTGGATTATTCCCTATTGTATTCCTTATTTTCCACGAAATTTTCTCAAATTTTCAACTATGACAACTTTCACTCTTTCTCATACCCTCTCATGAATCGATTTTTACAGATGGCAAATTTTTGAAGCAAATTTCGCGGGTCAATGGTTGGGAAGACAAACAATCAGGCCGCTTCATTACGTAAATCATAGGACGCCTTTGTGCTTTTTTACATAATACGCTTCATAAATTATTTAATAAGCTTCTAAAGTCTATTAAGAGCATAAGATGGCACAACCGCTATGTGTTGTTGTGAATTTTTAAAGTTCACACTGTTGCGATAGTAGTCTATTTACACTTGCGTTAATTCAATTTCAACACAATCTAGAAAGAAGCTTTGGTAAGCTGTGTTTTGGTCATAAGAGAAGAGAATCTGTTGTAGCGAATAAAACGCCCCAAGGCACACGTCATATGCACAAGACGCTGAGACGTTAAGGGACATAACATATATGAAAAAAGCACCGTGGGGTGGTGTTTACCTTACGCTTACACGAACGCTTTATGTTTTCGATTTGCTGCAACCTCTTAAACGTTAATATTTAAACTATCACTTGCACTATACAATTCTGTCATATTACAACTTGTTATGCGCAACCTTTGTGCAATGCATAGCTCCTTTTATGCGTTTTCGTAAATCTGTAAACTTATAAAGCGCATTATGGCAAGGTCCTGCCTGGATCTGTGTTTGCATCTAACGTAGGTGTCTCTTGAGTAATTCCATTTCGAGAATCACTAAAGCCAGAGTTATGAAATTTGGTTGTTATAATCTACACCCTATATCACCTCTGCTATATACCTCAATTATGAACTGTTTCATCGATCATAGGTAAGCTATGCACTCTTGAAGATGGTGAAAAGTTTGCATGTATTTTCAACGGGCAGTAAGCATATGCTTGTCCATGCATTGCACAAATGCATTCAATAAATAAGGAACATTTTGTGGAAATGTGCTAGTGGTCAAAGCCGAACAAAGTTTGAACTTTGGTCGTTTGTGCTCTGTTTAAAGAACGGGCTGGTGCGATGATTGAACCGTCAACAGTATATTGTGACTGTCCACTGGCGTGCATTCCTAATTGTCCTTTTCCGCCGATAAAGGAAAAAAATAAATTCAACTAAAAAGAGGAAGTAGCAATAACTATGCTGTAAAATGAGGAGAATCGACGAGAAATAAATAACCTATGGCGTACGATGAGTCGAAAAGGAAAGATACTCGAATATGTATGCGTACTCTTCATGTAATTTATTTAGAAGCACTCAGCATTCGAAGCAACAATGCGAGCGCAATAAATCACATTAACACTTCATCTTAATTTCATTTAATTTCATTCATCTTCAAAAATCTAACTGACTTAATCGAAACACCAAAAAAATACTTTTACTTTTTTCTCTTTTTTTTGAGTACTTTCTTCTCTTTCTATTAGAGAACAATCAATGCAACAGATAGATGAGTACGGACGAGTGAGTGGAATATTTCGGCACTAAAGTCGATTAAACAAACTTTTTTTGCATTTTGCCAACAATCAATGAGCGTTTATCGAGTTATATTCGAACTAAAATTGTCGATTTCGAAGTGAGTTTATTTAGCTGAACGTTTTGTTGAGATGAAATTTGCAATGAAAGAAAAACTTGTCACGTGAATTTTTCTTATGGTAACCATTCGAGCGAACTATTTCACCTTATTTATTTGTACTTCATTTGCTATTGTTTGAAATTGGAAACTGGTAACCTTTTTTGGTAACCTAAATGGTAACCTAGAATCTTTTTTTTTTGTGGCAGCATTCAATTTATAAAGGCCAATAATTGGGCAAGAAATGCGCTTTGGCAATTTAACGATCAAGCGATCATACTAATCGCTTTTATAAGCCATCAATAAACGATAAAATTTGACTTAGCTAATTTTATTCTAAAAACCATCAACACATAAAGTTTTACTGAGCCAATTTTAGTGACATTAATATAGGCAACATTTGGTCGACGAAATTTTAAACGAGAGGAAATATTTTAATATACGATTTTTACTAGATTTTACATAATTTTATTAAATAACGAAAATTAATTTTACTAGACAACTGTTGCTTTAGTGGATCAAAACGATACTTTACGATCACCACTACGTATCAGCACTATGTAACAACATCTATTTCATCTCGTTTTGTCGATCCTCTCTGTTCACATCACAATCATCACCGTCCTCATTGAAAATAGTTTTATACATTCTTTTCACTGATACATTTTTAAGGAGTGCACTTAAATAACGTTTCAAAAAAGCATGATTGCTTGGCCGATGACGTAAATGAATTGCGATCAGCCGGCAAACAATTCACTAAAAATGACGCTTAAGATTGTTTTGTTTTGTAGTTCAGGTGTTTTTTGCACATCAGGATATTATTAAGCGCATACTTTTCAACTTTATATATGGTTAACTTACTTGGTGAAATTGACGAATTTATTTGAATGCACTAAATACACTCAAATTTTAAACTTGATGTCATTCGAATAAAAAGTCGTTAGTTGATATTCTTTTTCATATTTTTCCATCTATCTATATATGCCATTATCGCACCATTCGTACGCAAGAAATGGTGATGGTCGAATGATTGTTTCTCATTTTATCTAACGGAAATAGTCAATCGTCTTTTTTATTATGTGTGTAAGTGCATGCTTGAGAATTTTTCAAAGCAATCATTTCGCGGAAATAAATCTGCAATTAACTACCATAAGAATATTCGAAGCGATTTTTCGAGCAAAGAAAATTTACCACACAAACTTGCGTGAAACGAAAAAGAAGAACGATTGTTTAAAAAGAAAATTTCATTTGCGGCAATAGCATAAGCTCTATTCGTCAATCAATGTTCGTTTGCATAGTTTTACCGATGATAATAATAAAATGTTCAAGGAGTGTCCGTTTTTTTTTTTCATTCATATCGACATTGGCTAATGTGCAGATTTATTAGGACGCAAAAAGTGCTCGCTCCATGTACTTAATGTATGCATGATGCCTTGACGACAAAAGATCTAACAACAGCACTGCATTTGGCAGCCAACGATCTTGTCATTCAGATGGATTTTCTTTTCTGTGTAAATGTTCTCACAAATGTCACGTTTTTCAGAAGAAAGTTTCTTGTGCTAGACGTGTTCTGCGTGATACTTGTCGCATATTTCGAGCGGCCATCGACTGTTCAGCAAACTGAAGTTTACAGCATGCTCCACTTAAAAGTCAATTCAGCAACGAGCGAATCCCAGTTAGAGAGAGATATACACATATCTCTAGTTATATATATATATATATATCTCCAACCGATCCATCGATAAAACTCACCATAAAATTCATTCAACAACCGACTCGACCGCCTGTTCAAGTAAGTCTGCCACTAAAGGAAGCGTTTTTCTGCTACCTGAGCAATTGCGAAATATAGGCGCTTTTTTCAACACCCATGGATACACAAAATTTCGGGGACTCGATGAGTCGGTTTGAGAAGGGATGAAAAGGATCGTCTAGGGAACAGATTTTGCTCAAATTTCATATCTCCTCTAGGTTCAACCGTTTACGAATTGCAGCAACCGACAGACCACAAATACATTTATTAATTATAAAATTCACTTCTCGAAGATGTGCGAGTCTGTATGATGCGAGTTATTCGGCAGATTTTGCCTACAAAATGATACTTCTAAAGTCACGAACGAAAACTGGAGGAAAATCAAAAAGTATTGCAATATCAGCAAAAATACACCAGTCCGTTGCTTAATATCACTACTTTATAAGTGACGCATAAATCGAGCCTAAGAAAATCAAATATGCAATTGCGATGATTGTAGACGCTTTAAATAGAGCGAAAAAAAATAATGCATTTCATAGACATCGATTATCACAGCACTTGGACACTTTTCTTCCAGTAAACGTTGGTTTGTCGCCGTGCTCGTTCCAAAATTACGACATTTCATCGCGATCTTAAACTCTATAATCTGGTGCATATTGCATGCTCACACTTCCAAATATTTTCTTCAAGGTTATATGCTCATTCCGTCTTCTGTACGCCTTCTCAAAATCGTACGTTCAATGCGAAGACAGTTCCACCTCCTCAGATGATGACCTCTTTCAGTGATGAGATTCACATTAAAATTTTCGAAATCCTCCTAACGAAATGTTATTATTTTAAAATTGGATACGGTACTCCATATATTTCATACGGAAACACCGTATTACCTTCATTTGTGATAAGAACCATACTTAAGAGAGCTTATGAAAACGACTACGCTTTTTTTTGGCATCGTTTCAACGCCTGCAAAAAAAACCTAATCGCAAAATTTTGATTATTTTTCAGCTTGAGCATTTTTGTCGCTGTTAAGTGACGAATATATTTTTACTAAGGTTTTCATTGTTGTTCTTTTTTTTCCTGATTTCCCTCTCTATTCGTTCGATATTTTAAAAGTGATCCTTTTGCAGCACAAATCGATTAATTTGGATTGTTGTGCAAAGTGTTCCGAATGCTCGAGGGGCGGATCTTATTGTTGGCTCATCGACATTCGGCTTGTTCGTCACGAATCGAGCTTATCGTTATATAGCGCTATACTTTTCATGAGCATTAAAAAATTCTGCCGATATTGCTATGTTTCAATGTTGGACCCATCTACCATTTCAGCTTGGTAAAACTCTTAAGAGCCCTCGTCGGGAGAGTCAAAAGTTGAGTTCGATTCAAGCTGCTTCATGCACTTTTACCTCTCCTCATTCTTATGAAGGGGTCTTGATACTTCTAAAAGCAAATATTTTAACGCTTCTCTCCAATTTAGGTCGATTTTGACAGAATAATGCTTTTTAGTTACCAATCGACAGGAGCTGTCTCTATGGGGCATCTCATATGTCAGCTGGATTACAATGTTAAGGGTCATTATGGCTCATTCTTAAGGCATACCATCTAACAAAAGCAGTAGCAGTACTGAGTATTAGTGCCGTGCGAAGAACTTTTTTTTTCAAAAAATTGCTGCATTTGAGCGCTTTGTTGCGATTTCAAAAACGTTTCTGAAAGCACAAGAAAGCTTAAAATGGCGATTTGCGAATAGAGGTCGCTCCTCTTTCAGCACAATTATGCTTCACACTAATGTTCTGCGCAGAACGGCGGCTCCTCGATGGATTCTTCGTCGCGACCCCCCGATGGAGAATAATTGCTCGACTTTTTTTCTTCATAACTTTTTAAATGTGGTTACCATCGATCACAGCGCTCTTCAACAAGATCTTCCCTTGATAATCCCAACTTTCCGGCCCGATTCGCTTATTTCCACCGTTTCCGGGCGAAATCATTGCCCGGCTTTTTAGTCAAGGTCCTTTTTCTTGGCCAGATTTCTTATAGATAGGGCCTGCCGAAATACAAATCAATCCCCAAGTCTCATTAGAGTATGTAGGAGACTTATTCGGTTTCTTCCCTCCCACCGTCAAGAAATTTTCATAATAGTCTCATGTCAGTAATCGCCTTAATGCATATTGTAATTTTTTAACCGCAAATAACTAACGTTCATGTGTATGCATTTGGGACTGAGGAAATTTTTTTTTAAAATGACTGGAACCAGATCGATCTTCGCTACACTCCAAATCTGCATCTGTACACAAAAAAAATCTTTGACTGCTTAATTCATTGGATTACTGAAATTTACTAAAGAAGAGTAACAGAAAACAAAATTAAATTCTCAAATGTTACAAAATTGTAAATTGTCCAGGAAAATGTCTATCATTTTTGCTATCATAATTTCTTCGGTGAAACTAATGATTGTAAATAAAATTTTAGTAGTAAATATAGATTTTCATCAGCGTTCTTTTATCTATTTCCGATGGAATTTCATAAATTTTTAAAATTTTCTCCGATTCATATTTGTACGAGGTTTCTAATCTCTCAAATTCTTGAATCGAAGTAAACAAATGCTTTAATGAACAATCTGCTCAAAAAAAAAAATTCAAAATTTTGCTCTCGAAGAGTTCATATGTCACTCTATTGGAGGATATTCTTCGTTATTTACGTCTCATTATGGGCGCTTAATCAAATATGCCAATATTGATCTCTAAATTAAACGAAAAGCAAATGGGCTTCACTCAAAAACCCAACTGCTTAATTGCGTTTGCATGAACGCAACAATGGCCACTTCTTCGCTATATGCAACGGTTTTGTTCACTTCGAATTTAAATTTTTCGCCTTAATTGACGAATACAACACACAAAACACTACAATTGCAATTTTAGGCGCTTTGCTACTTGCGCGTACCATTTGTGCAATTGCAAAATTATGAATAAAGATTAAAAAAATTTGTCGAAGTAGATGACGAAATAAAGCGGAGATGATCCCTAACCTTATACTTTCTGCTACTTTGCCAAATAACGTTGATGATGTGCAGTAGAAGCACAATGATACGATCACCTAAGCCATTTGACTATTTTATGTGCGTATTTTGCGAGAATCGTTGAAACATCTGCTTTCTGTAAAAATTAATTTCCTCTATGCAAATTTGATGACCATTTTTAAGCACGCATTACTGATGTGCTCATGATTAATTCTATTGGTGCAGCGTAAACACATTTCACATATTTTCGCCGATAATAATGCAAATCAGAGTTATCGCATTTGATTATTGATTAGATTGTTGATTGTTGATTATTAATGTTGATTAGATGACATACAAATTTGCTATTGTTTTAAAAGAAAATTTAAAAAAAATTCAAACGTATTCAAATTTTATAACTGAAAAAATTTAGTCTCGAGAGTAGTAAACATATAAGAAAAGCGTTGCTTCTCTGCAGAAGTTTGTTAAACGAGATTTTTTTTGCTCACAATTGCTGTACTTTTCTATGAATTTTTTCGTCTAAAGGAGCATTTATCATGTCAAAACTGCCGGAATCGTTGCGTGAATTACATTGAGACTGAACGGATATATACTTCAGAATTCCGGCTCAGCTGACGCCTGTTTAGCCTATCGGCAGCTATTAGTGCGATTTAACGACATTCTCGAGTGTTGTAAACCAGTAGTTATTGGTCGTTTACGATACTTCTTTCGAGGTTACTTGACGTCACCTCATTTGTATTTTAAAAGTAAAGTGCATTGCTTTGCTCATTAATAATGTTTCCAAGAACTGGTATTCATTACTTTTTATTGATGTGCATCGGAATGGTATAGGCGCGAAGAGAAAAGTGGTCAGGGTGGAGGGGGAAGGAGGGAGCAGCATTGGAACAAGAAAAACCGCTTTGCCCTCTTTCTTCATGCAATCTAAATCTTGCCGTAGAAATTTGTTGCTAAAAATTGAACTGCTGCATTATTGCTTTTTACCAAATGTTTCATTTAACTGAGAGTGAGTTAAACGCTTGTAGAGGGTAGCCAATAAGTGAATTGTAACTGAATGACTACGGCAAAATCACCGGTGGATGCCCTAAATTCGCACAATTCTCTTGCTATCTTTATTTGTATTTCCAAAATTACCATCCCTATGGTAATTTTTTCCGAATTACCATTCCAAACAGTAAAACGCAATGAAAGTTTATATCACAAATGCTCTATCTTAACCTATCTGTAGTACAATTATATTTTTATCCTTTTTGTAACTTTTCCGGGCATTAGTATTTGATCCATAGTTGATATTAGGCTACAGCCATTTTTTTTTGATTTTTCCTTACCTGCGTAGGTATGCAAAATAACACGAGATTTTTAAAAACGAAGGTTTTTTAAAATTTTCATTTTTTTTCAACTAACTCTGCTCTTTATCGAACAATCGGAAACGACCTTCTCTGAGCATTTAATGGCAAGCAGAATGCACATTTCGATACAAATCTGTATTTGTACTGCTTGTAAGCTTCATTATCGAAATCTGTACCGCTTACCTTTGGAAGTGCTGCTTAGTCACCGTGTAATACCGAAACTTTTGAAGATTAAAGTCCGCCACAAGTCGTAAGTGTAAGTCGTGAGTCACATAAGCGTTAGCCATGCACACAAATAATAGCGCACAGCAGTGCTGATGAAAAAAAAAAGTGTGCGTCTTAATGGACTACATTCTTGGCAGCCCAGTGAAAACTTTCTCTTCGATTTGTTCTTTCTAGAACGTTCTACAAACTTTTCTCATGTCATGTTTTCAGCTTATATTGTAAGATTCCATAAATCAATAAGCTGAATTTTGCCTATTTAAATTAGAGTTGTAGAATTTTGCAAAACTGATAGACACTCTTTTAGATTAACATATACTTAAGACGTATGTGTTTAATTAAGCCATTGTTTCTGTTTCTTTTACATATGTTGTATTCGTCTCATTTCGGGTTTCATTATTGAGCAACGCGCCTTACATTTTCGATTTTTTACGGTATCAGATTTTGTATGCAGAAGAACGAAAAAAAAGGAAAAGGGCAAAAACAACAATCTTCAGTTAGCGATTCTCTATGAAAGCAAATCAGAAGGATCATTTTAGGCGAAAAAATAACTCGTTCAACTCATTGAGGTAGCCGATTTCTCTTTAGCGAGTTAGTTAGTTAATTGAACTGGTTTCAACCCCGTCTTGACATTCCCCCTCCCCCCCTCCAAATGATATAACGAGCTGAGTGCATCACTGCTTGTGTTGTATTACATAGTCGAAGTTGCATTCCATAATCAAAGCTGCGATCGACAGTCTTTCTCTATCTATCTTCTCTAGAATTGAGATCGAATTTTTATCGAAACCATCAACAAATTTAATTGGATATATTTCCACTCTTAAAGTATGTTAAGAGATGAGAACGAAATACTCCTGTGTGTTCAGCCAGCTTAGTAAGTAGCAACTGCTTGACGCAGTGACCGATGTGTGTGCGTGTGTGTTTGCAACAATTTCTTATTTACATGATATTTTGTAATAAACTACTAGAAATTTTTGTTAATCATAACAAACTAATATAAATCGTTTTATATCATATATCGCTGTGCGTACTTTTACAATTTACGAAACGGATCCATGTGAAAATTTCAGTTTTACTTTCAGGAATGTTCTAGCACACATCTATGATGCGCCATCATGTAGTAGTTCTACTTGTATCGATATTACTGTCATTCGCAAACGCCGAAGATTTTGTTCCTCTCACTCGCGAATTTATCGCTATGCTCAAAAATGAATCCACATACAATCGATACGCAACACCCACTCAGTTCATCGGTGTGTTAGCCAACGTTACGGTTTGTCTATTTGTGGCGCATGTCTTGTCCCTAGTGGAGTCCTGTTTGAAGTCCTGTTCTGTTGGATTATTGAGGCCATTATCGGAGGGAGTGAGGAGAGGGGAGGGAGAGGGGAAGGGGAGGG
>JPKZ01000627.1:139924-172746 GCA_000803305.1 Toxocara canis
TTTTTTTTTTTGAAGTGATTAAGATGGCGGGTTGATAAGCGAATGTGACGAGATTTTTTTTTGCTGAAATTCTTTCCTTTTCGTTCATTAATCTTTGGTAATTGTTGATTTCCGCTGTAGACAAGCTTCTTAACTCTGAGAGATTTGTTTGTTTTTTTTTTTTTCATTCAACTTTCGGCACTCAGTGAGTTCTGGAGATGTTCGACAATGTGACGTGATTTATTATTTGTGGCGTCCTCACTAAAAGGAGAGAAATTTTAAATTAGCTAAAATGTTTTATATCGGCTGTACGTTTCACTGCAAATGTTGTTTGTATTTGCTTTGGATGAGGAATATCGCTCATATGGAAAATATCACTCTCGCTCACATGACAAACAAAATTGTTAGGCGATGTGAATAGCATGAAACTATCACATATAGAATCTATGGCCTAATATTACCGTATAGCAGTAGTATATCTTGAATTTTTGCATGTAAATTACAGGTGTCGCAACGAATGTTTCCATGTCCATGTATATAGAGGGAATGTCTTCATTCAGTGCTCAGACAATGGTTAGTTTAAATAACTTATTTTTTTCATAACTTACAATCAAATAACTTACAATCATACTTTTTACCTTTTTTATCTTTTTAAAGCTGCTTATCTTTTTTGACTACCTTTTTTAGGCGACCTTATCACGGAACAAGACAATTTTTCGTGATGGCTTACAACTTTGTAGGCTTTGCAACCTCAGAAAATATTTTTAGACAGCCTCTTCTTCGCATGGCCGAATTCTAATGGTTAATATTGAAAAAGTGTTTCCATTATTAAGGGTTTTCGTTAATAAACATTTAAATCGTTTGAAAGATGATCGATGAAAAATTGCATAAACTCTCAAAAATATTTTATTCTCATTCGGCCTTGATTGGTTCAACACGTTCACGATGAACACTGAAATATGGAAGCTTTTATTATCGATAACGCTTAGGAGTGTTAAACATTGTGTAGCTTTGCTGTGTGCGTGTAGCTCCAGTATCAAATAAATGATCTCACTTTCAGGACTACCATTTGGATATGTATTTTCAACAGGTGCGTTGTGTTTTCTCGTACGCTAGAGTTGTACTCAATGTGCTTGTTGCGTTGTGCTAGATCGAGTGACTAATATAAAATGCATTAACCGACATCGGTGATATATCGATATCAAGCCGTGAGATCACGAATAAATTTTTGGAGTGAGAGAAATGTACAGGCAAATCGCCTGGATATACATTTGTATTATTCTGAGCGCACAGCAAATTGGCAATCGCTCCATGGGTTGGTAAGACATACACTTTCCATAATCATGGCTAAAAATTAATGGCTAAAATTGATTTTCCGAAATCATCGATGAAATGAATTTTCGAAAACCAAATGAACGCCTAAGTGAGCATAAGCATTGCTGCTTGATCGGCGATCAAACAGATCGCATTTTGATGTAAAGAAGATGTGAAGCGGTTTTGGTGAACAAGCGAGGTACTTAATCGCTGCTGATGTTGGCATTCTCTTTCACAGAATTTTCGCTCTCATTCTCTCGAAATTCCCAATGCTTCACCCAGAAATTCACGTTTTGAGTTGTGTGTAGTGTATAACGTAGTTTGCTCTGCTTTATAGCATATAAGCCTGAATATGAGCGTAGCTATGCCTTTGATCTATCCATCCGCTATATTATTTTCCATGCGCTTTAACTCATCCAAGGGTTTTTGAATCGAGCTCAAATACTGTTTTCGAGCCCTCATAAGCAGTAGATTCTGATCGCCCAAATTTATCGCGACAACATCTCTGGTTCACATATTGGAACAATGCTACAGGCAGACGGGCGCACGCATGGAAGCATGCATTCATGCAGGCATGACACCTTCATAACATGCTTCCAGTAGGGCGAAAGGCGCATAAAAAGGTAAAAAGGGATGTTCCTTTAAATGCCGGGATATTCGCTCGCTTAAAATTGCCCAATGAACCGTGTGCCTCTGCATCAGTTATCTATAAATTGGTTTCTGGGCAGTCGACTGTTTGTATATTTTGAATTAAATACTCTTGGTTGCTAAGATGGCTAGATAGGTCACGATAGAGCAATCCGTGCCAAGAGGCTGGCACGACATCTGCTTTGGCGACTTGTCGATCAAACCAGCCGGTCACCATAAATAACCAAAATTCAAATTATATCGGACCCGAGCTCCCGCATAAACGCACGAATGAATCGTTTTTCTACGATTCGACCAGCCAAAAATGCATACAAATTTTTGCCTTCTTTAAGGGCGTGTAACTTACACGTGATTGGTTAAAAATAGGCTATAAGAGGTGTTTGACCTACAGTGTAGAATTATACCAGCAGACTTCAGTGAGGCACATACGCAGAGCTCAAACGAGCCTTACAAATTGCAAATTTAGCAGAACGCCTAAAAATTCACTTCCCGAAAAGTGAGGTAAAAAGCAAAGTTCACGAAATTTTTTCCTTAGTGTTTGAGTAATTGCAGTTATGAGTATACATATAGCACTTTTTGTGAGATACAAAATCATGTTGAAAGGTAACAGCGAGCACTATCGCAGCTCCTTGTATCGCGACATTCGAAGATCATCACTGCAAAGTTCAGTTAACTTGTTGTGGCATATATTAAGCGCGCATAAAACGTGCTCCTATGTCGATCATGAAATTAAATGTCTTTTTTAAAAGTAAAATTCAACTCAGTTCAGTTCCACTAATTCCAGTTCCGCCAATATTCTACTTCCTGGAGCCTTATGAAAATAAGTGAGTGCAAGTATGAAGCGTACGTATTCTGATGAGTGGAGTATTTGCTTGCCTTGGGCAATGTGAAGTGCACTTAGGCGATAACATTAAAAATTGCATTCGCTGTCGCGAAATATTTTTCTTTTATTTTAAAAAAAAGTGAATTTGTCTCAGCGCGCTTATTGAAGGTGCCATCCATTATGTTTCATTCCCACACGTTGATGTTCGAGCATTCTCAACTGAACAAAAAAAATCCGGCCCATTTTTGCTTAATAATTAAGTATCTAAAAATCGCTCATGTTCTCGTGTAATTTTTCTAATTAGGGATATTGTTCCGTAGTACAGTTACAATATACGTCTAGTAGTGCAAATATATGGTAGAGCATTCTTGGTTAGAAAGAAGGTACGTCGTAGGTATGAACCGTAGGCATAACGTCTTTCGTACAAATCAGGCAAATTGTAGGACAGTGGTTTGTAAACAATATATGTTGTAAACACAGTTAGCTTGTAAACAGTATGTCGAAAGCAGTAAATTATGGAACGTATGACTTTTCTAGCAGCGTCTTCACTAATTTTGCCACTTGTCCTTCGCTTAGGTGCGCTGAAGTGATCGATTATTTGCTTCTAAGAAAAACAATTGATGGGGTAAAAAATCATTCGGGGATCCAAAAAGGTATGTAATTTTAGAAAGAGAAGAAGATCGAGATCGGACAGAAGTCCGGGAAACTTTAACGGCCGATTAAGTATCCTGTTGTGTGCGTGTGCGTTTTCTTGCTTTTAACAGAATTTATACACTTCGCTGCATTGATAAACGACTAAGTATTGTTCAACGATAATGCTGGCATGCGATCGGAACAAAACGAAATTTTCCGGAAAAGTTTTTCGAGAAATAATGACTCTGGAAACGAAGAAACGCTTGAAGGTTTCGAAATGCATTCCAGTAATCATAGCATAAAACGAGGTATTGTGGTGTGCTTAATGTGGTGTGTATTGTGGTGTGCTTAAGCTGGTTCTTTTCTGCGCTGGTCTGCATCAGTGTGGAATTTTTCGATTTTTTGACCCCTTTTTTTCTTTTTAGCTGTTGTTCTCGTCAACTTTTCATTCAAATAAAGGTGCAAATTTAGGCGTGGAAAGATCCTCGACTAGCGCACAACTATTCCGGTAAGATGTTGGTGCGCGACAAGGCAGTATTTGAATTGATGTGGCATCCCGATCTTTATTTCGCAAATGCGAGACACGCAACTTTCCAGGAGATTACCGATGATAACTTCTTGGTATGGGTCGATTCAGATGGTAGGGTGTTCTACGACTGCAGGTGAGTTTGATATTGATCAGAGTGAGACTATTGCTGAGGGAAGTGTGGTTTTCTTGCTTACTTTATTTTACTTTCAGCCTACTACAATCGCATCCGAAACCTTTTACGTTTGTCATGCTTGTTCCGTCCTTAATAAAGTTCCGAAACTCCGACTTCTTGCTTCTCAGACGATGTTCTGCCACTGAGCTATTCCACGTTGACAGTGGGCATTGGCTTGCCGCTCGTTCTAGGTTGAGACGGTTAAGAAATGTGTTTGCTTTATTGTGCTACATACAGAAGGCATGTCTTTTTGTTGTTGTTGTGTGCCATGAAAATATTCAGGATTTCTCTGGTGGTCATATGTATAATGGATCTGTGGAAATATCCGCTCGATAGCCAAGTCTGCGAAATGAGGATTCTTAGCTGTTAGTTATCGATTTCCGCTTTCTTCAATCCGTTGTTTTTTTTCGTCCTTCCAAGTCCCAAGTAAGTGTTGTGCTTCTGAATTTTATCATAATCGCACAATGACCTCATTTATACACTTACCTGAAAATTGCGAAGCCAAAAACGAAATTGCCGTTCACTCAGTAACGATGAAAGCATTATGGATTCGACCATATCACAACAGTATTGGTCGCAATCTTTCTGCAGTGATTAGTTTTGCGAATCGATGGATGATCCGATTATTGGAGGGTGGAGGGGAAGGATGAGTGGGAATCTGTTTTGCTTACATTGCCGAGCATATTCCTCGTGATAAAAAACGGCGGAGATTATCGTTTTTTAAACCGTAATGTTGGTTTTGCTTGAAGTGTACCCACTTCTGGTGAGCTCTCGTACTCATTGAGGTGCCTCCGATTCCTGTGAGATGAAGAGCCAGAAGCACTTTCAAGGATTATCATAACACTATGTATATCGAAACTAGACTGTAAGGTCTCATTTATAAAGTAGGCAACCATTATAGCACCCGCGGCTTGTATAACCTTCTACTACTATATACACGATTGCTTTGCATCAGTTGAAATTTGAATTTCGATTCGATTCAATTTATAGCTGATAGCAGACGGGAATAAGGAGCGAAATTTTTTGCATGTGACACCTTCATCGCTATCACGATAGTCACAGTTATGTTTAGTTAATTGAAGTTAAAATTAACAGCATCAAAAAACATGTTGGGAAGCACGTCAGATGGAAAGCACGAAATGCGTTTTCTGCAGTACTGGTTAAAACTGTTCAATTCGTTCAATGAATGTTCGATAACGATACAAAGAACGATTAGTTATGCGCACATAGCTTCGCTAGACCGGAAACCAAATGAATGCTCCTGACACTCTCTGTGAAGCTATGACAGTCGAAAGATTTTTTCACAAAATCAGAACTGCTGTCGCTGCTGATGATATTTTCTTTCTAGAACTTTCACTCCCAGTTTCTCAAAATTTCCCACTTCTCATGCAGAAATCAACTGGTTGTTTCAACATTTCGTGAAGCCGTCGCAACGTTTGCGAAATTTCACACGGCAACCTCTGAAACCACCAAAACAGGCAGACACTACGCATACGCACATATGCATACCGCAAGCGTACCGGGCGAGTCACGTCTGTGGTGTGATACCTGCATATGTGCTGCTTCGGTTGTGGCGGAAAGCCTGTAAAGAAGGCGCTTTCGCAAACTGCAGATGCATATCCAGAATCTCAGTTGCGACTAAAATGGAGCGATCGAATCCGGCCAATTGATAGAAATATGGATATTCGAATGCCTGATATGCAACTCATCGATATACGCACCGGAACGTGCAACGGCACATACGCTACAGGTATGTCGTCTAATCCAGCTGACAACGGAAACATTCGCCTAGTGCTAGAATCACTACCATCCACAGGGAAGGAATCAGGACGATTCAGATTTTATTTTAGGTGACCATCTCTGAGGTTGGGAACTTGGCGCAGGAATAGTGAAGGCAGCAATCGAAAGCGCAGCAAATCTATTTCTTTTCCTACTGGCTCATTTGAGAAGTTAAGAGAACGAAGAAAAACAGGCGATTGACAAAAAAACATAACGTAAAAAACCTTGAGAAAGGAGATTAATTTTTATACGCTTTGGTGAATTTTACATTAGCAAAGCGCATTATATCTGCCCGCATATGTTTTTCTGTTTGTATCTCCGTGCGACAATTTCAGTAGTGAAAACGGCTGAAGTAGAGTAATGAAATTTGCACGAGCAGTGGTGACACTTAAATGAGCAAAAAAGTTTGCATGAATTTCGCAGTTGATTTACAGTTGGTTAAAATTCTTTTATTACAGATGCTGTTAGGCTTGGACTGATGATGGCGTATGCTACGTTGTTAAAGCATGCAGCTTTCTTCGATTTCTGCATTGGAACTTCGCGCTTTAACTTGTATTCCTATTCCCAATTAAGCATATAAAATTGAACGTTCCCATTTATTTAAAATATTTGCACAACAATTCTGAAAATCCTCGGCCGTAACGTTCCAGTTTCCATGCTTAACGAAGATTGCTTTCTGACGAAGAGCATGAACGTCAACGTTCTCATTCTACCTGTTCGCCTCAGTTGCATTTCTTTACTTTTAAAGTCGGTATAAATTTGGTTATCTTTTTCCGTGTCCGCCGAAACGCTGTACATGTTCATATCAGAGGCAGAAAAAAGATCGTCCGTTTTGTGCCGATAAGATGAATGAGAAAAAATCTTTAGGTATTTGGAGCTGTATGACAGCCATATTTATAGTGGAACGGGAGATGATGCATCACGTTATGCAGACGTACCTTCCTAGTGCACTCATCGTTGTTATTTCATGGTGCGTATCATGCTACTCGTTACTTTCTTTTCAGCTCGTCTATATTTTATTTTCCCACATAGTCTTACGCTGCTATGATCGATGCGTTAATTATAAGGCCCTCTGAATGAATTAAATAAAACGTTCACGGAGCTTTTATTCATTTATGTTTCCGCGGAAAACGAAAACTATTTTTCATTTTTGCAGAAGAAAAATGTGTTTACCGTAGAAATTGTAATGAATTTCTCTCAGGAACATTTCCGATGAATTAAAACCAATTTTTTATTTAATAATTTATCCAAATTGAGTTGCTTTATTTTTAAAGTTTGTATTGAACTGTTTCAAGGTTTAACTTCTGGTTGGATGTGGATTCGGCGCCAGCACGAGTATCACTGAGTATCACAACCCTTCTAACAATTTCGACGCAGGCCAATGCTGTGAAGTTGGCTCTTCCTGAAGTATCCTATATGAAAGCTATTGATGTATGGATGGGATCATGCATGGTATATGATACACACTATGGCTTTCTCTTTAAGCGTATTGGATGCATGATGATGGCTCATGACATAGTTGCAAGTGTTGTTGTTAATTACGTCCAATAGGGGAACAAAACAATTTATTCGACTTTTTAGCGCTTATATCAGAAACCCTAACATGTACTAATTTGAGCATTTTCTTATCTTCGTAAACAACTTGTTGAAACATTCGACTCGCGGCGATCATAAAAAATAATGCCATCGTCTTTAGTGAGCCAGTTAGTAAGTTCTAAAAATTGCAAAAAAGTGAAGCTGGGTTATTCGAGACGTTTTGTCGGGGTTGGAGCTTTTCATAATCATCACCACGATTTAAATAAAATGTGCATTCACGAATAGTGCTTTTGATTCAGATGTCACGATAGCATTCACAAAGTAAACTTTTTCTCCGCAGGGTAGACGCTTCGTGGAAGAGTATTCTGCGGTGAATGTTCGAAATGGAATACGTAAATCCGTTTAGGCGTTTGTGTTCGGCGTAATGATTGAGTTCACAATTTGTCATTTTGCGAAAAATCGTGAGCTGAGCCGATCGGATCTGCGACCAACGATCGTCGACTCGGTGGTTAACACACTATTCGTCGGCAATCAAGACATCGTCGATGTGGTGCATTCTTGACGCACTTAACAGAGATTCATGCTTGATTCAGTAAATATCTTTAAACCACGCCGAATATTCTGAATGAGAGCAGCAAGATTACAGCTCCTTATGGTTGAATAATAATTTCGATGAAATTCGGTGGTTTCTACATCTTTCTACATAATTCCTACATCAACCGCGTTTTTGTTCGTCATCCTTATCTTGTAGTAACAATATTCCAAAAATGATTCTTCTGCAGCTTAGACATGAAAGATTATGTGCAAGCTGGTTGACATCGCTTCTCTTCACAAAAATCCTAGTCACAAAAAATCTCTGCGCTAATTTCTTCGTCTTATTTCTCACTTGTGCTTAGAAACTGCCATTTCTTGTTTTAATTGCGTGATTGAGTGTGTTTCACTTAATATGTTCACCAGCCCGCTATTTGTGATTCATTTTACCAGTCATCATTGCCTATTATTACTTAAGTTTAACTTAATTAATTAGCTTTGAGTAGAATCGACGACTAGTTGCCTACATTTCGCGCCTACTGTAGTCCGAAATGCAAGCATATTAATCTTTTTTTACACTAGTCTATTTGACAAGAGCGAGAAATTAAAAAAAAAAAGACAAAATTTAGAATTTTAAGTAACAACAAGCAGGATTTCTCGGTGAATCTAAGTTTGTAGAACTGATGAACGTTTAGCGTTTGCGGCCGGAGGACGAATTAGAGAGCACGATTGACAACGGTGGTTATGGAGCACGTTTGGGAGTTCCGTCAACATCGAGTGAAACACAACACTTTTTGGTTGGTGACAACAACGAGCGCGACAGTACACACAAGCGTCATCGCAAAGTAGGTTTGAGCAAGGCCAGCGTTTAGGTTGGCTGCTGCTCATGAAAATTAAATTAGGAAAAAAAGGAGCCATTCGTCGTTCTTGAGAGCATTTCAGTTGTCATTCCGAAGGAGACAACTGATTTGGTGATCCAGTCCTCGTGGGGTATGTGAGAATTTAACTGATCGCTTAGATTAGAACTTATAAGTCTATCGACGCATATGCTACAAATATTATACTTTTTATTTTTTAGCTGACTTCTGCCTCTAAACTAAGCAACTTTTAGGAGACTTTTATAAGCATCCAAACGGGAAATCTCAATCTGGGAGAAGCTCGGATTTAAAGGCGATATTTTATGAACTGGTTAGCCTAAATGGTGACCAATCTTGGGAGGGTGGGGCGACTTATGAAATGTGCCAGTTCCCATCATCAGAAAGAGGAGCGCCTGAATTCGAAATTTCCACGGCAACTAATTCAGGTCACACGACGAGCACTCGCTTGGACGCGATCGTTACGAAATCTACGTGGACGTCGAGTCGCCAACAAAATCGATGAAAAATGTCGTTTTATATTTCCTATCTCGTTTGTTGTATTCAATATTCTCTACTGGAGTTTCTACATCCTTCTCAATTAATCCTTTTTTCATTTGTATTTGATTAACGTTAATCCGTTTTTGTTGTCATGTGATAGTGCCTTTACTGGATTTTCCTCTTTTATTCTTTCTCTTTCTTTCGTGTTCCATTTGTACAACTTACCGTTTACACAATGCCTACTCTACCTGCATCCATTGTTCTGTACAAGTATACCTTTTGAAGCGCACGTGTTCGTCTATATCATCCATCTTGTCGCCCTTATCTATATAAGTCATTCGGGAACAGATTTTAGCAAACGAGATAAAGAAATAAAAGCAAATCTTCCTCTACAATACGCTTTCGTTCTCATGCATTTTCGACGGTTTCATTCCTTCCTAATTTTCCAAAATCCAGCTTTATATATAAGCGCAAAACGAAAGTCACGTAATGTGTATAGCTGTTTATTTATCTCAGCTGGTTTTAGTGATCGCAAATCGAATCAAATGCAATTAAAAAATTACCTCAAATGATTAGCTGATTCTGTTATTAAAATAGTTTGGATACGATTAGCGAAAAAATTCGGTTGAGAGCATGTGCATGATTGGGCATTGTGTTTAGTAGATGTTGTTTGTCGTTCATGTTCACTTATCGACCAATAAACCATATGATGTGAGTTAAAGCCGACCACAATGGCTAATAAATCATTCCATGCATCGTATATTTGAAGAAGCGAAACAGTTGCAACACTTTTGCACGTTTGACCAACCTAAACGATCACACTTAATGGGGGAATGGACGGTTGCACATTCTATTTTTAATTTTATCGAAAAAAAAAAGCGTGAAAGATATTCATATGTGAGTACCAATCGCTAAGTAATTCATACGACCTAATTAGAATATGACCTATCTCAAAGTAATCCATTCCACAATTCTCTAGTTTAAGCACAATATATTTTGCTCTATAAGAAGCCGATAAGATACCATAGTGAAAAAACAATTTGTTAGTAAACGAGATATGTATTTTCTTAGGTTTTCGATACTTCCAATTTTTTTTAAAAGTTTTCGCTCTATAAGATTCTAAATAAGTGCAAAAATTTCACTTTCGACGTTACGATAATGTCTTCTCACAAATAACACCCATTAAATTTGCATAACACAAAGTGTAATTGCGCTAACATTGCGATTATAAGAATTGCATCTGAACAGAAAGCAGTAAAGCTTTACGGAAATTGCTTTTAGCACTGTTGATAAGCAATTTAGCGAAATGTGCACCGCTCAAGTATATTTCAATTTTACAGGCTAAAGCTGCACTAATTAAGCATCGCGTACATAAGTTCACACCATAGGACCAATACACTTTCGTTTAGATGAATGCCGTGCAGACATTTGTGGGATGCGATGAGATAGCACGGAAGAAAAATTCGGAATGACACGAAAAAGCGCGCAAGAAATACTCGAAATTTTGCTCATGACAGAATATTTCAATTTTTTTTTTGTTGAAAGAGAGGGTAAATTTACAATTCGGGAGCCTAAGGCTTGAGGAATGTGACTGGGAATTGAGTGAGTAACGTTTGCTCAGTCAGCTAACGCAAAAGCCAAAGCTGCTGCTCCACACGACCGTACGATAAAATCCGAATTCTGACGGGTGTAGAGCCAGTGCACATAACCATACATTATTGTGACTGCCAACGTTAGCGGTGGCACAAATGGGCGCGCGATTTATGAAAAACGGATACACATAAAAGCGCCAAAAGTGAGCCTGAAATGTGGTCATTTACAGTCGGTGAAGCCGAAAAGCAACCAATCACCACAAGTGTCGAGCAGGCCAATTTGCACCTAGTGCAACATTCGCAAAAATATTCTGAAGTGTAACTGAAAACCCACGCCTTCCTCGAAGCTTTCGGTAAAAGCAACATTCTCAACAATAAAACAAGGCTCCATGTGGAAGAAAGAATGCCTTGCCGTGTGCCACTCTCGTATCGTCATGTATGCCTTTCTGCATTCCTACATGCCTTTCTGCATTCCTGAGAACTTGTTGTTAATTTTTCATTGGAAGATAATTTCTTCAAAAGAAAGGAAACGACGGCATTTACCCTTTTTAAGGCCTTAAGGCCTTTTCAGTGGTAGTCTTACTTTTCGTCATAACTTTTGGATTTTCGCTCCGATGAAAATGAAAAGCAAAAACAGTCGGCTAACGGAAATCGGTGGGGATCCCACATCGCGTTTGATGAAGCTTTGAATTTCAACTCAAGTGAAATTGTACCCTCTCACGATGAGGAAGCACTTCATGGAGTTCATTTTCACGAGCGCCCCTTCATAGTCATTCTGACAAATGGAAAAAATGGTACGTAAGTCATCGAGCAGATGAAAGAACGCTGCTTTCCGTTTTTACAGTTACATGGGCGAAATTTCTTTTTTCATTGCTGTGAAATATCGTATTTGATTTTTTTTCAGTGTTTTACCTCGACCCTTCCAATTTTTCCTAATCCTTCAGTCACCCACCAGAGCACAGCACCTTGGCTTGGTGGAAGAATGGAAGCTATTCGCCGACGATCCGTAAACCTGATAACCTTTACGTGATCTTGCTAATGGTTTTCACGTTCTCCAAATTGATCTTGATAAATCAAATTCATTGGTTGCTCAAGACTGTGGCAATTAAACACAGCTCATAAAAAAACGTCGTGTATTCCATGTAAATTTTAGACAAGGGGCCTTTTTAGGAATAGTTACAGTTCGGTTTTATTACCAACTCATTACCCGACCCGCGATCTTGATGTGAAAATCTGTCCCATTCTACGCTGAAATTTGCAATGGTCAAAAATTGCTTCGAAGTCTGTCAGCATACAAAATGCATTTCGCGAGTTGCCACACCTACCTCGAGCATTGACGTAGATACTGACTGTTTCGATTTTAAAGTACTTTACTGATTAATGCTAATAAAAACTAGTCTGCAACAAGAAAAAAGTAACGGTCGTTATTGAAAGTCAAATATGAAAAATGGAGTGTGTTTTTCGTGAAAAGCAATAAAGAGAATGATTCTTCAACAAAAGAAAAAGAAAACACCGGACGAATGTTAAAACCAAACTCTTCCATACAACTTGAAAAGCCAACTATCCGATATTGCTCGTTTCAGTAGTCTCCTGGGTCATTCAAATTCTATGTGATCCTTACGCAACTTCGGCGAAACGGTAGTAGTACTTGAGGGAATGAGATTTTCCACTGGATTTTCACTGGTTCTAATAAGCCTGGAATTTGTGCTACATTATAAATATATATTATGGCTATATTAAAATATGGGATATCAAAATACAACAAATGGTTGTTGTTATGTCTTTTACCACCCGATAGTAGAGTAAACGTTCTTCGCTGTTGGACTTTCCATGCGGAACAACAGTTATTCGTATTCTCTCAACGCAATGCTTCTTAAAGAACGATGCTTGAGTCGGCGCTTTGGTTTCTAATCTATCATTTTCCATTCTCAATCCCATAGATTTCACCGATTTCCTTGCAGTTGTTCCCAAGACCTTTTCTATATGACTATACCACGATTTTTATGCAATACAGGAACTATGGACTGGACTACTAGTTCCATAGGGAAGTATTTGTTATGCTCATTCCCATTTTCACATTGTTTGGAAATTATCATATTCTCAAGCTAATCACTCTCCAGCGATGCTGTTATCCTGATTGTTATTTCCAAAATTATGACCATCGAACGCCATCGTTATAAACTCCTAAGCAGTACTACTTATGCAGAAATTTTTTGAACTATTTAAGTATTATTTAAGTATTTTTATATTTTTATAACTATTTGATATTTTTATTTGATATTATTTGATATTTATATTTGATATTTATATTGATATTAAGTATTTATTTAAGTATTATTTGAGCTATAAGTATTTTATCCGTTGAGGAATACTCGACAGTATATGCTCATACTCGACAGTATATGCTCATACTCGACAGTATATGCTCATCATCTATTCAAGCAGAATGTAATATAAATGCACGAAGTTTATTTTGTTTTACAATTTATGTAACGAGTAAACGAATCACACAATGCAGACGACATGATTACTGCGTATTCTGGCTATTCCTAGCAATGGTATCAGCTGTTGAATTGTGTTCTTTTTATCGTTTAGCAAAAGTTACTCTCATCATTTTCGTTATTACCACCATCTAATCAAAGTGATAACGAAAGAGGTGTTTTTGTCCATTTGGCAATGAACTGTTGCACTTCACTTGCACTCTCACTTGGTTTCGTTTTTTGTGCCATCACGAATTTATTCCATGCATCACGATTGGCCACTAATCCTGACGAACCAAACTCTTTCACATCATCATATACCGCATACCCTGTAATTAATTGTAAAGTTGATTTTTCATTGATTTTGCTATGTACTATTTTGCTATGTACTATTACTATGTACTATGAAAGGTGCAGAGAGAACGATTGTGAGTTTTATGAACTACGGTTTGTACGTGGAATGCGAAAGACGAATACAAGCTGTACTGACTATAGGAGTGAAAAAGATTGCTCTCATCTGAAACACAGTGAACTATTGCTGCGCTGAGGAATGTTTGCATTCGAGGTGATAAAATCTGATTGAGCAGTTGAACATATGTGTCTGAAGAAAGACATTTTCGAAGATTAAAACACATTTTGTAGACTTCAAATAGATAATTAATTCATTTAAAACTCGCGAACGATACGTTAAAGTTCAGAAATATCTTGATTCATACACGTGCATTTCGATATCAAGTCAGTTCTGATCGCCTCGAATCACTTCTTCGAAACAGCGGCGTATTGTTAAAAAGATCGATGATTACTGATAAAAGATTTCTTACTTGTGGACGCATGCCTTTGGTACGCTTCTGCCACGCAATCATAGTAAAATGATTGGAAAGCTTATTTTTTGGGGGGTGAGGGGGGAAGAGGTGGGTAGAGGGGATTCAGTGAGGGGGGAAGAGATGGGTAGAGGGGATTCAGTTAAACGTGCTCATTTGGTTGAACGAGAATTGAAATAAAACCTGTGATTATGCACGGTTTATGTGTTACGCCATTTGAGTCGAGTAGGCTACCCTCGAAGTTACCTCTCGAGTCGAGCGGCAATATGCGCTCCACGTTTTGCTCAACAGAAACTGCCAAAACCCATTCTTTCACCTCCTCATGTTCTTCTTTCTGCAAAACGCATGCTATGTGTAGATTCTTAAAAAAACAACGCATTAGAAATAGCGTCAGTACATAGATCAGTCAAGACTTCCGACAAATTTTTTTTATTTTGGTGGTTAGTAATAATGCCTTTCTACCAAAAAGATTTATGCGGTTTGCATGAATACTATACCGTATATTAGCGCAATGCTGTACTTTCGTCGTTTATCTGTTATTGTCTGTTAAGGGAGGGTACTGTTTCTAATCACTACAAGGTGTCGCCTAAGTGGCCCAAGGGTGTAGAACTGTAAACTAAAAACTTAACCCTTAGCTCTCGTTGGGCAAGCAAACAAATAAGCCATACCATTGCCCGTTGTCACAGTTGCCGAAAATTTTAAAACAAAGTATAAACGAACTTTTTGCCCATCATGTAATTGTCGTCCCATTCGCATACAATTATGCAGTATTTTTCTTGACACAAATTTCCTCAAACCTACTATATATGGTATCACCAAGCTTCAAAACAGTGCGGGAAATACAGTTTTTTTTGGGGGTATTTTTCACAGAAGATTCGTGACTGACACAAAAAGGTATTTGCGATTATGAGAATTTTCTTCCTAGGATGATTTTTTCAAAAAAAGGCACGTCAGACTTCAAAAATTCGTTTCAACATTCATAGAGGTTCCGTTATGCGCCGCTACGTTCATCCCACGTCGTTTGCATTGCTTCAGAATGATAAGAATGAGGATTAGAGTCGTACCGTCAAAAAAGACACTTCAGGAAGAGGTACTTCCTGCGGTATATCGGTACCGTCGAAAATCGATCCGTCCACTAGGGATGGGTCTTGCTCCTCAATCGCATCGCTTAGATCAAGGTAATGATTGAGAAGAACGAATGCTAGGCTTTCGCGCTCACCACCTTGCTTCTAAATAAGATTTCATATTACTGCTGCTGGCCATTCGAAGTAGCGGTATTTTTTGGGACCATTCACTCCCAGTCCCCCTCCATCCCTCCCTCTTCCCGATATACTTGGTCGGGAAGAAATTATTTCTGTATCTAAATAATTTTAGGTAACTTATTCTAGAAACTATTCTTTTTCCTGTTTAGGAAGTGCAAAACACGTTTCACCCTACTTTTTCAATAGTTTCGTTAGTTTCTCAAAGTCTATGGTAATGAATGTTTAAAGATAGAAATTATATGCATCAAAGTAAAAGAGATAATGAGGAATAGAGAAGCCGCATGAATGACGAACCCGACAAGCAATTCCTGCCTCGTAAAAAACCTTATCAGCGGCCACTAAATCCGAGTATCGAAGAAGGCTTATGGAAATCTGTGTTATCATCTCATCCATCTCGGCACTACCGTATTCGGAAAGCGCACAGCGAAGTGCACCGTAATGTGCCACGTACAAATATCTTCCGAATATCTACAACGAAACCGCTCTTATACCTTATTGGAAGAGTGCTTAAATCAAGAAAAAAATTATCGCAAATTTTCTTATCAGTTTTTTAATTTGGTCACTGCTAGCGATTTATCTAGTTGAGAAATTGAGGCTGCGGGTGTGACCATCTTTTAAAGTGTTACTAACTGAACGAGGATGTCTGATCGATCGCTTCCATCAGAATACACGAAATGGAAGAATTCGAAACGTTCGTAGAAAAGCTAGGCGCATTTTGATTGCGCTTAGCTTGGGAGAACAAAAATAGTAATCGATTGACTACAGAAGGCCTTAACTGATTCAATGAAGAACATGAATGAAGGGAAGCTTATGACTTTTAAGGAGATTCGAGACAACACTCTCTTATGAGAAACTTCTCGTGAGCGATCGATTGCAATGTTTCGGCTTTTATTACTGCTAGAAAATACCGTATACTGAAAGAGTTTGTTTTTGCTTTTGAAAAAAAAACGAATAGTATACGCCGAAAAGGGTTTACAGTTTTGGGTTCATCATCGGCTGAGGGATCCGCATCGAGGCTGTCGTTGATCGATAAAAGCATATTGCGCAGATGTGACCATAGTTCATAAGAAGCGACCGCAATCTCCAAACGTGAATTCACAACCTTAATTTCAATGAGGATCCATTTGGGAAGTGCAAACGGAAAAAAATATCCAAAACTGTGCTTCCTACACAAAAGGTTTCCGTTTATGAAAGGTCACAACTTCATTGCTTACCGTAACACGATATTCTTTGCCTCACCAAGTAAGTACGAAATCAGGGCTGTTGAGATGAAGGCGTATTAATTTTTGGGAGTCCAAAAGGAAAATACGACCGCTTTAAGGAAATTCATTTTGGAAAGGAATGGTTTGTTTTGCCGGTGAGCGTTCGACGTCAATGCCTAAAAAGTTTTCATTAAAAGATGCTTTCCTGACGATTCGCGGGCAAATTCATGTGAACCGTATTCGTTACGATTAAAGTTAGGATGCACTTGTTTTTATTAAGTGATTACAAGTGGAATTGGTTAGTGCTTTATGACAGCGCCAATTTCAGTTTGACTTACATTCAGTGGTGACCATATGTGTGGTTGTAGTAGCGCAGGTGTACAGCACCGCCAGGATAACAAAAGTCAAGGTTTCGAGTACCGCTTGCCGTACAGCTTTCACTTGCCACTACCCAAATGATTGCCAAAGCAGTAAACAGAATTTAGTTCAGGTTCTAAACGTACAGTTAAGCTGAACAACTAAACATACTTCTAGAAGATGTAACCTGTGAAATGAGCTTCTGGTAAATGTTGAAATTGTGTGGATTACTCGATGCACCATACTTCTCAAACGCTTCAATTGCGTCCACGAAGCGCTCCTGTGATATCAGATTCGATGCATAGAGGGCCATATATTTGTCCATCAATGGTTGGTACTGAAACGAATTGTTGTCGAGATAAAAACCCTATATGCCGTTCTCGATTGACAACGCTCTATCGAAAGATGTAACATAAGCCATAGCAACTACTTTATGTTCGGGAGAGGAAGCAGTACCCCTCTAGGACAGAACACAAATGTGAACGGAATCTCAAAACTTTTGAATTGACCTTTATATGACCTACTTTAGCTATATTAAGTGACGATAGCGAAATTGAAATTGGCGTACGGATGATTTCTCAGAGGATGTAATAACGCATTCATGCTTGATATAGATAGGGTGTACCTATATTGAGGACTTGTAGCAAGAAAAAATTGGGAGGGGGGGAGGGGTTGCGGAATAGAGAGAGAGCTCCGGCCTTCATTTTCGGTGCGGCGAATAAACAAATCAAGATAGGTTTGCTTGTGCTGAAGCGTTTTACGTTCTGCTTGTTCATCTCAGCGTCACTGTTGGTTTAGCTACTTTTTAAATGATTATGACAAAAAAATATGGAAGAACAATTACTACAAAAGAGGGGAAGATGTTATTAGAAGGTAGTACATTTTGCTGTTTAGCTGTATCAAGCGCTTTCTCCCAAAGGCCTCTCTCGACAAGCAGATCGATTGCGCTCATTGCGTCAACGTCGATCAGTTCACCTACTCGACCTTCGTTCTTCAACGACTCCTTGTATTTCTCATCCACAAAATCGGCCATTTCTGGTAACAACTCCGTTGCTACCTAAAACAAGTAGATTTAAAAATCAAAAAATACACTGCTCATTGTCAATCATAAAGAAGTGATTTTACAATCGCTCTAAACAGTGTTTTTTCTCTATGAATGAGTATCCTTAGATAATGGGCGGAAACTAATTCAGCATGAAACAGCGACTTGTTTTTGTTCGTCATTATTTATCTGTTTTGTGCTCATAGTTCATCACATGACTTAGTTGGTAAGCAAAAAGGGAAAATTCTCTGAGTCAAAAATCAAAGATCCTCTTTAGCGAGCATATTTCGAAATAAAATGCGGGTAGCCAAATGCTCAGATGACAAACTATTTCTCATTTCAAGCATACTACTTTCGAGTTTCCGGATCGCTAAATGCCAAATTCAAACTGTAGAAGAAAGTAGACTATTTTTCCCCCAACATATTTGGGTAAGTTTAGGCGCTGTTCACATAACGACTTTTATTTCATCTGTAATTCGCCAAATAATCGAGTTTCTCATTTCATGGTTGTTATTCGAATTCGATGCAAATGAACCGAAAAATAAATCGGTTTGTGAGTGGATATACAGTTTCGCACACAGTTAATTGATGATCGTAGAAGTGATAAATTTATGGGGAGATATAAACAAATTGTTGCAGATTTCAGATGCCAACTTTAGCGAGCATATTTCGAAATAAAATGCGGGTAGCCAAATGCTCAGATGACAAACTATTTCAAGCACACTACTTTCGAGTTTCCAGATCGCCAAATGCCAAATTCAAACTGTAGAAGAAAGTAGACTATTTTTCCCCCAACATATTTGGGTAAGTTTAGGCGCTGTTCACATAACGACTTTTATTTCATCTGTAATTCGCCAAATAATCGAGTTTCTCATTTCATGGTTGTTATTCGAATTCGATGCAAATGAACCGAAAAATAAATCGGTTTGTGAGTGGATATACAGTTTCGCACACAGTTAATTGATGATCGTAGAAGTGATAAATTTATGGGGAGATATAAACAAATTGTTGCAGATTTCAGATGCCAACGAGAACAAAAATAGTGTTGCCCAATGAAATGAATCATTAAAAACGATCGCCACGTATGCAAAATCGCATATATGGTAAGCATAACAGAAGGTTCCTCGAGGAGAACCTGTCTGGACTGTAACAGTCCACAAGCGCATTCTGTAAATCACATCGCCGATCTTAAGGGGTAGAGGATCATCGAAGACCAAGAGCCAAATATCAGAAGCCATCCAGGATTTCAGTGAGGATGTATTTGAAAGAAGATGAACGGAAAGCACAGATAAGGATGGTAGCATCGATAAATTTGGGGAGATATCGGCAAATCGAATAGCACAAGTTGCTTTTCAAAGATACATTGCCGGGAATGATGCATGAATAATAGATGGATTAACAAATCACTTAACAAGAGACAAACCTTTTTCGCTTTGGCCCACTGCCCTGCAAGCACAAACGCCTTTATGGCGCTTTCAGGTCGATTCGCTGCTATAAACACCTCAGCTGCCTCGTTGAATCTGCAAACTGCCGTCAATAAAGCCCTTGAGGCCATAAATTGCACAGTTTCTCCAGATAGCCTCATTCAAAAAGTTGACTATGCGGAAAGTGGGGCTTTATTAGACGCTATACAGTAATAGGATCGACAAGCACTAGGTATTACATAAATAAGTCCATAGTTTCTCATAAACATTAACTTTCATTTACAAGTCTCATGCAGCAGACAGCGGCACAGAAATTTTCTCGAACATTACGTAACTATCGTTAGGAATAAATTCACATTTATTAATCGACAAACTTTTGAGAATTTAAAACCTTATCTAACTCCATTTAGCAAAACAAATTTCATTATGGCATAATAAATGAAACAGAATTGAGTTACGGAACTCTGCCGTATTGCTCACAGAGAGGGATTATCACTAATGTGTGGTAATTATGAATCGATGACCATAGCACGCAATACCGTTACAGTGTTTCATTAGAAGTCGATTTTGCCGAACAACATCCGCGTCCAATATTTTACATACTGATTGTTGCTTAAATGATTTTTAAACATAAATAATCGAGCAATATTCGCGTGATGTTCTCTTCGAGATGGAAATAAGTCATGAAACAAATGTTTAGTTGGTGGTTCGCCTAGCTTTGGAAATAAGACGCGCGATAAAATGGTTCAACTTTTCGCTTACCTTTTGTATTCAATCAATCGCTCGCAAACTGCATCGATAATTTCACCATTTTCATCTTCGGAAAGAAACTTTGTTGCCAAATCGCCCGCCTTTAAAAAATTTGCCCATAAGCCCATAAGCAACTGTTTCGGTACAACAAGAAATTTTTAAGGAGTGATTTCATTCGGACACCTGCCTACTTAGGTCGGTTTTTTTGGTCAGATTCGAAAATTAGAAAGAGTGGAAGTAAAATGATCGTTGAGACATTCAACGACTATCTTTTGGGTATCCCTCTGAATTTCACTCACCCTCATTCACTCAGCAATATACAATGTAACAATGACCGGACTCTTCTCTTCTTGCGTTCCATACCTGAGCGACTGCTGTATGCATATTTGGCTTCAATGCTATCATTGACATGTTTTCAGTTTTCTATCCGGTTATAGTCGTTTCTTGTATGTGTCTTTTTTCCTTTTTTTTTAAAATCATAGCTTTGTTTTCATGCTTCCTATCTTTTTTCGTGTTCTCTGTCCGCATTGGTGTTTCACTGAAGCTTTCCTAATGCGTTTTCATTTATTTTCTCATGCGGTAAGCGTATTCTCACTTTTCTTTTTCGTCTTCCTCTTCCTCCTATAGTAGTAGTTCATTGGATTTTACAAGTAATTCTTCTTCTTTTGTGATGTTCACACCAAATTGCGCAAGCAAAAATCAAATGCGACTAAGAAAAAATAATGGTTGATCAAGACTTAGTAAAAAGACCAAAAAGGTACCCTCGTTAGCGCAGTAACAATCATGCTGATATCGGTAGTTTCTGGTTCTTGCACCTTCATATAGCACTGCACTGCTCTAAGGTACTCGCCTTGCGTTTCCCAATCACGACCCTGCGCCATAAAAGATAACGCGCCTTTTGCGCCAGATTTCAATTGTGCTTCTTCAAATTCCTCCTGCAACAACATATCATTTCTCGCTCAACAAGACATTTGCGCCTTCTACGTTTATCCAGCTGTCGTTAATTAAGTTTCTTTTCATTTCCCCAACCTCTGAGAAGTTGGGCTCTATTAAGCACGGTACTTTCTTTTTAAGTGGCCGTAGTAATGAACGGCATCAGAGTGCGAAAATTCCCACTCCCCCATCCCTCCCCCTTCAAATGGTTCATTGTTTTTGCAAATATAATTCCAATGTGAGAGGGTTTCTTTTATCCTTAACACTTTATCGATAAGCTCAGCAACATTTGAGAGGAAAGATTCGTGCACGCGGGTGTTCTCTAATTTCTACGTAGAACAGAGTGTTCGGCGATAGTCAATTCTCTTCTTCCACTGCAAATTTGCTACAATTGTGGTTGTTTGAAGTAACATCAAATCCATACGCTCATCTCAACTCGGCACAATTTTAATGTCAACAATAACTTTAAAATCAGTATAAAGCATCTTCTTTCTTGTACACACTTCCAGGAGGTTTACTGCCTTGCACGATTCATACCTGTAACTGAGGTAGTACAGTAGGTAAGTAATCCTTGGCAATGCGTAGCGCATCAGGCCACATCGCTGATTCCTTATAGTATCGAAGAATGATATCGGCACGATTAGCACGCAACAAATAACTCTCAGCCCGAGGGAAATCTTTCTGCTCGATTGCGACACGTGCCTGACCCACAAACACGTCCGACAATGCCTCTTCGCAATGCTCCCTAAAGCACATAGCCAATGAATATTTATATGCTTCAATCATGTCCGTTTTACAGTGTCAAAGCTCCTGTAAGTTAACGAGGACAATGATAGGGTAAGGGAGTGGAAAAGAGAACAAACTTCAACAGAATTTACGCTGAGTGTATGGGAACTTCCGCTATGTAAACATCCGAATTTTGCTTACGTGATATGCGGACTGCGCCATGTGACAAGCATGGAGGGGGGAAATATTGAATTTCTGTTAGCCTGCCAAAAACAAGATGTCTTGTCAAAGAGTGGGGTATAAGACGAAGTGGATTTTCGACGACTTGCGATCGGGGCGAAAGCAACAAGGTAATGGCGATCATCGAGGACGATTCGAAACGAATTACGGAATTCACTATGACAAGCTCAAAAAACAAATCGATCCACACTATACAATCATATTATTGAAAAGAATACTTGCCTAGCAAGGCGTTCAGCGTTGTCCCAATCCTGCTCATGTACATACATGAGTACAGCTTCTTTTGGTTTACCGCCTTCAATGTAGTGCTTTTCAGCATTTTCAAACTGCCCTTCCTCTTCCAACTGTTGTGCTAACATTACGTGCACAAACGGTAAGCGAGCTTTAGCACCCAGACGACACAGTTCGAATGCAAAATCGAATGCTCTAAAAATTTTCACTTGTACCGTAATGAACACCGATTAGGTTGAGTTCAATGTTGCCATTCGAGAAGCACAAAGGGATGATGAGTGTTTTGATCGTTGCTAGTTTAGCAGTCATTTTTTGGCTCATAACGTAACATAAATCTGGAATTTCATTGTAAGGTAAATCAGAAGATCCACTGGTCACTCCTCCTGTACACCTTGGAAGGATGGCTTTGGTAGAGTGATGAGTTTTTGGGTCTATGCTTCTCAGGACGTGTAAAATAAAAAAGTGCGAAGCTCTAAATGAAAAGATGAAAATGCACTTAAACATGGCGAAAAGATTATTAATTCATATTTTAAATACGTTCACATCATATGCTAACGAGTAAGTATTTCTATCCAGAAAAAAAGACCGTTGAAAATGACAACAATGCAGCTGATATTCATTCGACTAGATCGATTTCACAGGTTAACCGGAACGACGCAAGCAATCTTAAATTCGGTCGGTATCTCAGCTTATACAAAAACCGACTCTTGCGTTATCTTTGCTCGCTTGGCTTTCCAGGAATAGCAAGCGCTCACTGTGAAATTAATATTCAGCTATCGTAAAGACTAGAACAATGGTGGTCAACTATCTCTATCCGTACCATCTGTACAGTATACAGCTCTCTAACTATACAATGTACCGTTAGCCTATTGCATAGAGAAGGCAACCGGATAAGAAGGAGCTCGGTCATTAAAAACATGTAACACTTAACAAAAAACGAACCCATTTTCGCACGCGAAATCGATTGATTCGTCGAGTAAGTTGAACTTTTGCAGTAATTTCACCGCTGAGTCGCCACCCAAACTTTTCGCCCATAAATAGGCCACCTTCAGAAGTCAGTATAAATGATTAGTGCATAAACGGCCTACAGCCCCATAAATTTTTCTTTTTGCTGCTAATATCAATCTTTGCCACTCAATATATTAATCAGGTATTCTCTGAGGCAGCTGTTCAACATAGAGGTGAGCGAGGTGAGGAAGGCAAACGTAAGTAAGCTCAACTTGAATTGTCGCAAATGGGGGGTATTTTCGTGCATTTGGCACATGTTTACGTAAACGTTTATTTCGCATCCTACTTTTTCGATTCGCTACGGCTCTTGATATTTTTTGGCCGGCCGTCTGACGGAAATTGATCCAGTCTTTCGAAAGAACAAACTTTTAAAGACAAAATGTTAAGCAATAATGCTTTTAGCAATCGTTTTTGACGCTATCATCAACAAGTTTCGTTATTATGACTTTTTTCCAAGTCTTCCAACAATTAAAATTTAAAACTATTGTTCCGCAGCTAATGCTCAGTTTCGACCCTCCCTTCCCCCCTTTTTGTGCAGCTTCGCCACCTTCTTGTTTTGCGATTCTATACGCATCGTTCCATTCTTCAGCAGCGCGATACATGTTGACTGCACTTTTCCAGTCACCAGCTTTAAGATATTGTTCTTCGGCCGCCTTCAGATCACCTCTCTCTTCCAGGTCACCCGCGATATGTTTATGCGTCTCCTGTTAAGTACAATGTAATGTGAATTAGAGTAAGTAAGACGCTTTGCGAAAATCAAAGCTGATTTACTAAATAGGATTATGAGTTTTTAAAAAAAAAAGCAATTTTGCATTTTTGTCGTTTAATCCGCTCTCCCCTTTCCCCCTCCAGCGAGAAATGCAAACTAAATTACTGTCAACGCAATTCTATACTTTGTAAGGGACATTCAGCACAATCACAGGATAGTGTCCAAAAGTGCAAAAAACATCATGCGAAATGCGATACACAACTTTGCTGGGAAGCTTATTACCCGTAAGCGTAAAAACACATAGTCTGCGTGGCTACAGAAGGACATATTCTACGCACCTACAGATCTTCTTTTCTTGCAATCGCATGACATCTACTAATGACGGCATTTTACAGTTGTATTATGCAAAATCACGATTTCAGACCTCAGGGAGAGAAAGTCTGAGGTCCGACTAGAAAGCTTGAGCTCCGATGAAGGTGATTTTAATTTGAGAAGATTTGTGTTGGAAACCTTAGAGTCTGCTTATCTGAAGTTTTTGCTAAAAAAGAGTCACCTGTACATGCTCAGAGTGATACTTCTCAACAAGCGCCATCATTTCCTCGAGGCGATCTGCCTTCTTGTACATTGCTATCGCCTTGTTTGGTTGCCCGATTGAGATATAGAGCTAGAAGGAATAAAAGTGAACCCGATTTAAAAGGATATGAATTAAGTCTTTTGAAATGAATAATGAAGAAGCATGCGGAAAGGTCAACAATTTCTGAAACATTGAATTAATTCCATTTCGTTTTGATTAGTTGATGGGTGTGCTTTTGAGCTGCATTTTGAATGCAATTGAACATCTCCAAATTTGAAAAGTGCTGAAAACTGCTATATAAGCTATTGCAGGAGAAACCGAAGTGGACGGATGAATATGAGCTTCAAGATCATAGTGATCAGTCAACTTCTAATGGCTATATAACCTGTTCAGCATCGCTAAAACGACCAGCTTCTTCCATATCCTGAGCCAACTTTCCGTACATTTTTTGTGTCTCCTCTTGTCCCAAAAACTCAGCGGCCAGCTGAAAATCGTTGCTGAACTCTCTACTAAAAACTAAAACAAACATAAGATTAAAAAAATGATTAAAACTTACTTTACTTCAAATTTTTATTGTTAGATGGTTATTTGCTCTAATCGATCGACTTTTGTGACCTATCAGCGTCTAATAACAAAGTATTCAATTCATGTTTGCGAGGAAATCCTCTACACATGACCATCTCTTATATTTAAAAAAATGTTTTGTTTGCATAGGTGTTTCTCCTATTTAATAAAATCTTTCCTACTATTTCATCAGCATTTAGCTCATGAATTCCTATAAAATGATTCGAATATGCAAAAAAAAATTAGTTAATGGCATCAGCTTATATTTCTTCTTACTTCAGTACTTTTTCATATATGCTTTTTGCACTAGAGGTATTAGCTTGCTTCCTTGAAGCTGAACTATATTCATGGAAAGAAAATTGCATATATCATGACTCGATTTATCAGCTAATCACTAAGCCATATGTAGATTGAACTCACTTACTCGATGCGAATCAGCCCAACGGTTGGCCTTATTATACATATTGATTGCCTCACGTTGCATATCAGCTTCAATGTAAAGCATTTCGGCGCGCTGCAAATAATTGCTGTCCATAACGACGACCATCAGCGCCTTTTGTTTATCATTATCTTTCGAAGAACAACTTCATCAAATGCGATATGCTTCTAGCTGTTCATCTTTCCATAGAGTATCTTCTTTGCTATTTGAAATATTCTTTAATGTACGTATATATGATTATTGGAGGAATTTCGCAACATATATTTGATAGCTCGAGCAAACGCTCCGATGAAGTCGAAACATGTAATTTTTTTATACGTAATTAGTTGATCTTATACATAGCGATAATGAAGTTCTTACATAATGAACAATGTTTTTATTTTACTGCATAATTTTATTGTTAACGAACAATGTTCTTGTTTTATTGCACAATTTGATTGTTTTTGAATTAAGAGTGTTTCTACCTCGAGGTCACCGATGGCGGCGTGATGTTCAGCGATACGTCCGTAATACTGTTTGGCGAGTGCACTATCTTGGAGTACGTCGGCGATCTGTGCCGCTTTGCTCCATTGCTTCGCTTTGATAGACGCCTCTAACGCTTTCGCACTTTTTCCACTTTCTGCGTGTAGCAAATCGTTGTTTATTCGTTCAATTTATCATGCAACTGGGCATGCCCTATAGCACTTCAGCTATCAAATGACATCGACTGGAGTAGTACAGTCTGACAAATATATGCTGTAGTGTGGGGACGATTCGCACAAATTTAGGTTTTCAGGTTGTTTAGATGTATTAAATACAGGTGTAACACTTCTTTGCGTGACAGTAAGCTGTGAAAGAATTTTGTCATTTAACATTTCTATCTTATCATTTTTAAAAACACATTTGGAAAAATTCGAAGAGCTGTCCTAGTAGTCAGCACACATTAAAGAAGATGCTTGCCCTTACCACCTAAAAGCAATGGCACCAAAAACCAGTTAAACATTCGGATCCACCGCAATGAAAGATTGCCTTCTAACTAGGCTTATTAAGACAGTTGTTTCATAACTGTAACGATGGGCGGCTGGTGAACTGAAATTGAACAAAACATTTGGAGCTATAGTTGGACGCCTTGCAATACTGAATGTTCTCCACTTCCTATGAGCCTTTAAATTTCATATTTCATCCTTATATGTATTAGTGCCAAGGGCGAACGGCAAAATGAATTACCTAAGAAATGGTTAATTGCTGCATCATAGCTGGCACTCTCGACCAAAGAATCTCCCCATTCCTCTTCAAGTGCGACCACTCGCTCCGGAAAACTGATTCGAGCCAGCTACAAATTATATGCATGCATATACAAGTTACATGCATATATATATTTATGAGCGGTCACGTCTACTTTCGCTCGGCTCGTTGCGTTGATGGGTTGTGGAACGGCCATCAGATATGACGGTTACCTGCGAATATGTTGAATAAGCAGGCGCGAACCAACCAACGGCGAAATCCATCAGGGTGTGATTGGGGTTGGCGGTGGCACGCCAGCACTTAAAAAACGGTCGCAATACCCAATGACGGTTTCGTGCCACGGCGAGTACGGTCCGTCGAAAAAGATCGCAGCCCTTACTGCCTTGTAGGTACTTCGTGGAAGAAGAAAGGCTAGGAGAAGGAAACTCAGAATAAGCGAAACCTACGTCGCCAGCAGGCTGGCCACCAGGCGATGTACTACCAGCCACAGCAATATGGAAAGTAAGATGGGAAGATCAGCTGCGACGCCTATATGGCGTTGCTCGGACGCGGCCAGCCCAGGATCGCGACAGATGGAAAAACTGCCAGCTGCATCGATGGAAAGAACGATGAAATCGATGAAATAACAGCCGTTCAAGGTATTCAGGGTAAGGTATATATATATATATGTATATATATATATATATATATATATATTGATTTGGTCAAAAATTTCTTGCCCCACATGGACCACTGCCAAGACGGTAGCAGCTGAATTCGTCTTAAAAAGCTCTCATATGGACTTTCAAAGATTCCTGTCCAATCTAACATGAACTCATCGACGGATGTCGTTATCATATAGAAATTAAAATGATATGGAGATAGCGTACCTGGATGGCTTTAGCGAAGCATTTGCCTTTACGGAAGCATTCGAGTGCACGCTCAAAATCTTTCGTCTTTTCGAAAAGATCTCCGGCCTGAAAAATCACATTAGGTTGTCTTCATCTTATCTGGCATCGTTCATTAGCGTGACGTAGATCAATGATGACTCGCATGTTACAGATGCACAGAGGAATCCTACCTTTACTATGTTTTGCACACTGACTTTCATTAAAAAATTAATGTTATGAGCAGAATCCTACTTAGTAAAGTTATCAAAGACGAATTTGTCGTAATCGCCCTTCGAGCCAAATATACATTTTTCGAAGTGTTTTGGAAGACGATGAATTAATTGGTTTGACAAAAAAAGACCGCATGAAGATAACGAAGTTGAATTCTTATCCCATTTTTCCTCTTCATTTAAAAATACCCAACATAATACATAGCTTTCCTGGACTACTGATACATTCGTAATTTATTTGAAGCGAGAGCGAAAAGGATGTACGAATTAAGAATGAAGGCCGCGGTTTACGGATGACCCTACTTTGCGGGACAAAATCTACTGAGCACCCGACGATGTGAAGGGCAGAAACAGTTGCTCACCAGTCGACACTAAGGATAAGCACATTAATAAGTTACTTAATCTAACAAACCTTTTCGAAGAGCTCTGATCGAACAAGAGTAATAGCAACTTTTTGCACAAGATCCTCGTTGGCCAGAAGTTCCGGACTTGAAAGAAGTACTCGTGCAGCATGCACTCCAAGGTTTGCTTTCAAGTAGAGATCGATCGCCGTCTGAAGATCCCCTTCACGTTCTGATATCTACAACATCATTTTATTACAGCTTTAGGTAAGCCGATAGCTTACAACTATTCTGCATAAAAATTGCCGACAAATAATATAGAACACATGGAACTGCTCGTACTTTCCACTGCATTTTTTTCTAAAAGACAACATCCACTGAACTGTTTATAGAGGAAGGTTTTACTCTCGCAATGGTTGAATTAGTGTCAGAAAGGAACATATGAAACTCTGTGATTCAAAATTGTTTTTATTTCACTACTAGGGAACATTATTTCGTTACGTTCATTAAGCGCCTTCGGCAGTGGTTACTCATAACAGATGGAGGGCCGCTGTTCAACGATACATGCGGCCCGGATATACTGAAGACTGATTAGCCATTGAAAAAATTAAATGGGCAAGTTGAGCTGGAAACTTTTCGTAAGATAAAAAGAAGGTATGAATGCCGTTGAGAAACATCGACCCAATCAGTTTCGCTGGAAAAATCTACGGGAATGGCGAACACATTAGTCTATCCTGTACGTTACCGAGAAGACAACTAGTTATAAAACATACTTCAGCAGCCTTCTCATCTTGTCCAGAATCGAACAGATTACGATAGTAGCGCGCTTTCAGCGACTCGAAATCGGGATAATTCTGAAAACTGATTTGACCGTTTACAAACTGGTAAAGTATTCTTATACTGATACTGTTTCGAGATACGAAGAGTTTTTCAGAGATATATGGCAGCGGTTATTTCATTCGAATTGCTTGGAAGATTTTTTTAAAATTCGTTTAGACGGTCGATTTTATATACTTAATGTGACAAGACAACAAAATGCAAAAAAACTTGTTGCCTCTGAGGAGGAATGATCTCATTTTATGATTACGTTGACGAACGTTAAATGATGGAATAAAGCTGCAAAACTTTTAAGTTTGCTTCCAATGAAAATCTTGCTAATAACCAAAATATGACATAACAAAGAAGATAAACGAGACAAACCCGTGCTCTGGCTAGTTCGAGAGCTTCCTCCCATTTATATATATTCTGATACATTTCGATTGCTTCGTCGAGACAATTCTGTAATATCATCCGATGAAAAGACTAATTAATAATTGATAATTAACAATTCTGCAATATCAATGACTAATTAATAAAACTCCATAATTCATCTCGATGCGCAAACGCAGTGGACAACATGCCACTAGGCTTAAAACAAACAAGAGCGTTTAAATGGGCATAAACATTTTTGCTCCATCGGCTTTTGTGAGTAGCAAAATTATAAAAGTTCACCTGCTCCAAATAAATCCGTTCTGCCTCTTTGAAATCTTTTCGCATCAAAGCGAGTCGTGCACGAACCTCAAATACAACGATATTACAATAAATTTTTCGAAAAGTTTCCGCAATATAATTAATTCGAGAACTTATAACTTCACCTAAATTGAGAACTTAATTTGAAATAAGAAAGCATTCTTATGCTTACCACATCTTTGTCAACCTATATCTGCTACAGTAACTTACTTACTCAGCCGATAATCCTTATTTCTACTAGAATCAATAAACTGCGTACCAGATTCTTTTATGTGTAATAGGTATGAAGACCAAACAAGGATGATCTAATAGGCTTTTTTTTGTCGTTATTGGTCACAATCGAAGAAATCTAAACCCAGAATCTGTTATGAGAAGGTTTCCCGAATTCTTGTCGATCGATTACTGCCCGCGTTGTTGTAGTGTACTGATCACTGTGTCACTTCGTAAGTTTTTCGGTTGCACTACTCTCATTGGGCATCTTTTGAATTTAGTGTTTTTTAAATATTTGTTTCAATGGTCGTCCTCCCTGCACGCTAGATCAACAAAGACGCCTAATACTTAACGTTTACAAACTTTATAATACTGTTTGCCATCACCACCGATCGTCTTCGCTGCAGTTTCAGCAATTTGAATAGTGTCTGCGAGCATTTTCACACGTGACAAGTCACCAAGTGCTGCATAACATCGTTGGGCGATCAGAAGTTGTTGTTGTTCAAGAGCAACCTGAAAAAAAATCCCGCAAGAGTGTATAATACATTCCCCCTTATACGCGATCACACTTGCGACAGAGTGGCAACTTGTTAAATGCATGTTTTGCAATTTTGTGTGCCGATCGCCATAAAGAAAAAAACATTGGTCTACAATTTCGTTAGGTGATGGTAACTGACGATGGCGATATCGAGCTTTTTTTTTACCTGCAAAGCTTTTTTTTAAAACGAATCGTTTAATATTTTTGATTTCACTCACCATTACTTTATTGGCTGCTTCGTTTTTAAACGTCCGTACTACGTAAAAAGCGCCCCACATTATACAACGGGATGGTTATACATTTTATAATCATGGGCTGCACATGTAGGCAGAGGATGAAGCAGTACTTGTGCGAGTTGTCGCCAAAGACCGTCGACATCGCCATCGTCGCGTCGCTCGAGAAAGTCGACGGCACGCCCGAACTCGAGATTATCGAGTGCGGTCGCAAATTCAATAAGAGTCTGATCCAACTCGTAGGCCACCTTCGCATTCGCTTCCTTAATTCTTTTTTTTTCGCAACGCTTTCAATGTTTTCTTCAATTTAATCGACAAAAATTTTCATGATCCTCTGAAAGCAATTATCCGTACAAGGATGAGGTCGCAGCACAACACGTATGCAAGTCGTTAAATTGAGCTGTGCTATCTTATAGTTGCGTCTTCCTCTAACTCAGTCGACGTTTGCATTCGTTTCCGTCAGCCACAATTTCAACCAACTTTACGTATCATGCCATCGCAGTCAAATCGCTCCGCTAATGTCCATTAACAGTTTCGTGCGTTCATGTTCATTTTTGAGTCAATATTCAAGCGAATACGTTCTATCGCTGACAGATGGTGCAACGTATGATGAAGTGAGCTTTAGAAAAGTGAAACAACGATGGCTGAAACAGTAGATTTTGCTATACGAAATGGGCGATAAGTGGTTGCGTAAAATTTCGGTATTTATCACTACCATCATACATTAAACACTATCATCCGATGATGACGTTAGGTACGGAAATACTGAATAAGATCAATACCGCTCGTATCGCATCTCAATATCCACAGTTTCAACCAGTTTCGGTTTCATTTTGTGGATTTTCTACAACTATGCTTGGTGCATTGAGCCGATCTTGACCGTTGCAGCGACTGTTGACGACAAATGCAGCGGAACCTCGCGTAACAGATGGCAGACGTGAAATGAAAAAGTACAAATTTAGCGGCACATGAGTTTATAATCACGGTCAGGCTGCACTTTTAGAACTACTTTTTTAGTGAGCGAAAAGCAAAAGAGATTCTTTAGATCAAAAATTCTTTAAGACTTCGTAAGAAGCAAAGTAGATAAAAATTAAACAACAAAAATTTTTTAATTGCTGCTCATTTGCGATCGGTTGTTCTCACGCAATTTTTAGTGAATTCATATGCGATCTGCGATCGATGTGTACCATTCAAGGCTTTTTATGAACATAAAAATTGCATAATTCGTGAAGCAAAATCCAAGTAGACTACAAAATAAACGAGGTACCTCCACAATAACTTCAGTTCTGCTTTCGTCGCGAAGCACAGTTTCGATGTCACCCTTTATGGGCACCATCACCATCTGAAATCTCAAAAAATTTCATGAAAAACTAAATTCATTCTCGCAGTGGTTTTTTTTCACTCAGCTCAACCATACTGCATTGGAGGAACTTTAAAATACTCGTTGCATCTATAGATTTGATCTGTTTACAAGATGCTAATAAATTCTCTATTTCATTGCTATCCGTCTTTAGAATTGTACTGTATTCCAATGCGAACATAAATTGTTGTTGTTCATGATCCGATTACCGTGGGAAAGGAAAAAAGGAAATTTGAATTTTTTTTCCCGAAATTCGAAGCGGTGCAAACCTGATCCGGACTGTCAGCCTGATACCAAACACAAAGTTGATCACCGGATTGCGCGACGATGACGTCACTATTGGGCACCCATTGCACATAAGTACAGTAGCTGAGAAGTGTTGTTGTCTTACGATCACTATCAAGATCGACTAGCGAGAGGCGTAAGCGGCGATCACGAAAGAGTAGCTTCGTGGCCGTTTCGCTCAACTGAACGAACTTTATTCAGTTAAATATTTTGCTATATGCTTGGTTATTGTTGCTTAGTGTAAGCAACAGCAACCAAGCATAAGAAAAATTCAGTCTGGTCAAGTTACGTTTTTGTTAATATTTTTCGCGTTTCTGTGTGTCGTATTCTTTTCGCACCCTCCCCCCCTCCATCCCCTCCATCCCCCCCC
>JPKZ01000627.1:173407-184294 GCA_000803305.1 Toxocara canis
TCTAGCACAGAGTTACGAACCATACTTCAACAGAGTTTATTGTTACAGGAATTAGTTGAAGTCACAAATGGCTGTAATTGATGACTTTAACCGCGCGCACTACAACAACTGCCGGCCGATTCGTATCTCTGATATTTATTCAACTGCATAACTTCTCAATTCTCTTTCGTTTTAAAACAACAATCTTTCACTCATTCCCAATTTGTGATAACGTAGGACCTCTAGGCAGCAGCACTAAGAGTAGTGAAAACGCGACCAGATAAATAGCGGAAAAAGCCTAATTTCGGAACAAGGTGAAACTGTAAAATTCAAAAAAAAAAAGAGCGAAAGGTATTAATCGCTTGCATATAAGCAGCAAACCTCGAGCCAGTCGATGACAACGGGATGTGAAATCTGCGTAAACTGCGTATTTCTGACGAGATCAACTGGAACAAAATCGATTACACGATTTCACCTCTTTGATACAATTTTTGAGTACTGCCTCAAAGTGTATTAACTATTGTTTGCTCTTTAAAACTCTTCTATGACCAAAACGATAGAAGTTGAAATAAATTTTATGCATGACTTCGCATTTGCTGACTTAAAACGGCGTATGCAAATCCCGTATGCAAATCTCGATTCCTTAGTGCAGGCAGCTTGTTGGCATAAAACATGATTTTGAGTAAAAGAAACACAAAAAAAAAGAACTTTTCGAGTTATTCATCTGTCGCCGAATGCATCTCCGCTTGTTTGGTATGATGATCTCCAAAAATATTCCAATAAGGGCGCATAAATATTTGAAGTATTGGCTCTAAATGTTGTTAAAGGTTAGGCTATACGATGTGTTTAATTGCTTATTTTTGAACGCATAATTGGCGAATAACATAGAAAGATTAATAATTCATGAAAACGCTTGACTTAGACGTACCATGATAAACCAAGAGGTAAATTATTTTCTAGAAACAATTCTGACAAACCTATGGAAATGGTGTTCACGTCGAGAAGATAGGCGATACGTTTTACACTTTCTTTATTCTTTTGCTTTCGTTCGCTTATTCGTACGGAGAGCAAATGAGGCGATATGAGTTCGGTACGGATCCAACCGATCACTTCGTCGGTACCATATTCCACCAAACTCACCTATACAACACATTTGCATTATATCAAATTGCTTCTATCAAAGCAGCACAAACATATTTACAAGACTTTTAAACCTGTATAGAACAGTCGTTTTAGAATGTTTGCTGTAACCGTTAGAAGAACAGCAAAGATTACAGTATTTATGAATCGTGACTAGCGCTTATGAGCCTTGAACGCATTCGATACGAGAAGCGCTTTACGGTCATGTGAATCACTACAATCATTTTCGAACAAATGTTGTATTTGCAGCTGAAATTTTTATAATACGTATATGAAAATGACATTTACTTAGCGAGATGAAACTTCATGTTAATGAAATATTTAAAGCTGTAAGAGGTAAAGCATCCGGAGCACAAACATTCAAGCGTTTTTGATTTCAGAAGAAGAAGAAGAAGCAGAAGGATTTTCGAACCTCTCCTGCATTGACGATCAGACAAACGTTCTCGTTGTCAAAAAAGAATCTTTCATTTCCAGCACTTTGCCATGTCACTTCACTGCTTCTATCGGTAGCCATATCGGCAACAATCAACGAGTTGGGCGTATACGCAACCACAAATCGATCACGGCCCATTACCTAAAGAAGACTGCAAATTAACAGTGAGTTTAAAAAAAATTCTATGCAGCAGATGCTTGAATGATGAAGAACGCAAAACTGAGATCACTGATAAAATCTAAGGCACTAAATAGAACTGCGAAATGAAACAGTATGACAAATGTCTTTATGGCACCTGTTTTATAAAGATTAGCTAACTACTACCAGTAGCATATCGAAACCGATCGCAACGGTTCAGCGTGTAGTTTATAAAATATGATCGTTTAATGGCTTTAGGTACGAGTGATATGATGAACTCAAGATTTCACAGTCTCTGCAATATTTGAACGTTTCAAATTCATGGCAATGATTACATGCTAGTATGGCAAGTATGCTACAAATTTACATTGTTATATACGTCACAAATATTGTTATTGTATAGAGGAGCACATACAAAAGCGTATCGTGCCAGTATAAAATTATGGAAATTTTGAGAAATTTTCAAATTTGCTGTAGTGTGAACTTTTCATTTTGTTGAAACTTAACAATGCATTTCATCGGTTTGATTTACTTCTTGAAGATGTATAAAGGAGACATGAAAACTATATGTGTTTGTGTGATTAAAGAATAAATTTAGATTACATAACAGCCGATTAGATGACCTTAATTTCCTCAATCGAATATCCCTTTGAGGATCGTATAGTGATACGTTGCTCACTGCTGATATCCTTAATGAGTACTTGAGAGGGAGCCACATATGTTGTCTCAAATCGGCCTTTCAAAAGCGACCGTCTTAGGCAGCAATCCACTGTGATTACACCACCACAAAGTGTTCCCTAAACCATTGTTGATATTTTTTTGGAAGCTGCAAACCAGAATTTCAACTCGATTTCTATACAGGAAAATGAAACTATTTAAATTTCTGTACCTCATGAAATCATCTAGAAGAGCATTTTGATTGCAAGTGAATCCTATAAAGTTAATAAAATTTTACTGCTAAGCGTTCTTAAACACTACCGATAGGATCCCTAAATCGTTTGTAACGAAATTATTAGTGCAATGGAAAATTATAAAACAGTTTCTTAAGCAAGTCGACTTAAAGGGAAAACATTTCGTTTGCTAAAGAATTTGAAATTGGTTTAAATGCAAAAGAAGCATCGCACTAAATATTTGATAGTGGAAAGCAACAGTTGGTTTTAAGGAGCGTACAGAAAACTCATTTATGAGGCATTTATTTATATAAGATAATCGACTTACAACGGCAATTGTTGAACCATCAGGACTCCACGTAAGAGCGCTCACTGTATAGAGATAGCGAATTTCTAGCGGTTTACCCTCTTCAAGTGCTCCACGTCTTTGATTCCACGTGAACAATCGCACTCTAAAAAAAAAAAAACGTTTTTCAACTAAACGTGCTGAAAAGAAATGAAATTGATGATTACAGAAAAATAATTCACTTTGGAGTTTTTTTTTTTTTCAGTGAATCGAAACATGCTTTAGCTAAGAAGTAAAATCATTGAAACGATACGACAGTCATTCATAAAATCTATCCCATCAGCACAGGAATCTACTGATTCACCCCGAACACCACACAATGCCAACCCCTAACGCTGTAGATAACAGCGAATTTTGTTTAAACTATAAGAATTTTCGGCTTGTGGTATTTTTTTCACCTCCAACAAAGAAGAGTTCAGTATGATATTTTTTAAAGGAATTAAGTTGTATTTGCTGGCAAAAAAATGGCTGCATTTTCTTAAAACAGCAGCACGGGTAAAAATTGGACGCTTTTCTAGGCTTTAGAAATGATGAAGGTCAACAAATTGTATGCGAATTACACGTGAAGAGTAAAAAACACGCTAAAGGTGTCGGAATTTTCGGTGAATCACTCAACCATCCATGAAGACGGTGACTAGTTCACATTTTCAATGTCAACCTCTGGGCTACTTGCTAGTGGAACATAAAGGTGCACCTATCAAAGCTGCCGATGACAATATTTTGTCCGGAAGGATCTCGGATCGCAGTGGTGAATTCCTTTTCGTTTTGTTCGCTACTGTAATCGAACTGTTGCAGAACACGACCAGATTCCGTATAGGATACAACACGTTGATCACAACCTGCTGCTACGATACCGTTTGATGTAAATACGAGTGCGTATGGGGGACAATGATGTGTGAATATTTTATTTTGTGAACGATTCTCAAATGAGAACAAAATCACTGAACCATCACTATGACCCGACACGAACGAACGACCGCTTGGCCTGAAAAATAATACACACAACAAATTATTCGGCGTTAATTACGACAATATTTGCATATTTTAGGAAGTTAAATCCATTGCATTGATGCTATGACTATTCCTTATGTGTGTCAAAATATTCTGAGCTGTCTATGAGCCAAGTTATCGTAATCTTTAGTAATAACGAAAGTTTTGAAAATATATTGATGACACCTTTTGAAAACTTTGAAGGATCTAGAGGGGAAATAGCAGAAAAAATATTATTGCAAATAAAGAACTTACTGAAGCGCGATAGATGCAACAAATATATCGGTTCTGTATAGCGTTGAACATTTGTTGTATTTGCAAGAGGCTAGTCTCACTTTACCGTCGGCTAAACCAACAACCAAGCGCTCATCGCTTGGCCACACCATGGATGTAACGGCTGATGACTGCGCGAATTTATTACATATAACTTTCTTCTCGTCCCTTAAAACAATGGATGTAGACGATCTTTGGAATGTTGGTTATTATGGTTTATTTACAGCTAATGCTACTACGTGAACCACAAACATCGGCATCCTCTTTCCTTCTCGCTGTTAATTAACAGAGTGCTCATCAGCGATTTTCAAGACGTTTCAGGAGTCGAGCAGGTTGGAAAACACTGGACGGAATTGTAAAGCATTAGGTACTTTCGAAGAAATCGCTTTAAACGTAATATTTTCGTACCTTCAGCAATTATCGGTCTCAAACCACTTTTTATATGAGTTATTTTTGTATTCAATGCTTTTCTAACCCAAATACTCGTGATTCACAGATGTTCGACCCAAAAAGTGTTGATAAGCGAAACTTTGTTCAAAAATACGGGTCCCGCAAATTTGTTTCGGCAACGATGACTCACAAAAATTTAGAAAATTGGAGTGCATTTTTCCGTTCGATATGATCAATCTGTTTTTATGGTCCCGGCGGAAGGAAAAAAACACGAAATCCGAACTGTCGTCAGCTTATGCCAAGTTAAAGCTTCTTATACTTTAACCTCTCTATCCTCAGGTTGCGTATGGCTTTTTTTATCTGACAGAAGCTTATAGCACACCATATTGGCAAAATTACCTTAAACTATGTAATCAGCTCAAAATTATTAACATGCAATCTTTCATTGCATAGCCAACAAGTATTGGCCAACCAAAGGACACAAATCGAAAAAGTTTGTGTTGTAATTGCCACGCCTTCTATAGTGACGCTATGTGTTACTATTCCTATTAGGAGATAGATAATATGGTATTCGTTTAAGTTGGTTGCAGCCAACTTCTCAAAAGCTCACCATGATTCTCCAAGACGATAGACGTAAACGATGTGATCGGTTTGCCCGACAGCTAAACGAGTTGAATCCGGTGAGAATACTATGCTGTTCACCACATAACTTTTCTTGCCATACTAAAAGCAAACAATTCATGACTGTATTTATTGAATAGAAGTTTATCGGAATTCTACAAAGTTTAGGCCTCCAAGGAAAGACTATTTAATTTTTTCCACTTAGTTCAGTTAACCAGGTTAGCCAATGCCGCACTTTCTTAAGGACGTTGTTGCCGACAAGGACAGCGATTGCATCTCCTCCCATTGCTTTAGATGTCTGAATTTGCATGTGTGAACGAGAGTGATGCAAGGAAATTGAAACTTGCCGATACAGTTCGCGATGATTTACTGCAACAAAACAGGAACACTGCGTTCAACTTAACTACGAGAAGTGCATATTATAAGAAAGTAAGTATCATATGAGCTGCTCTTGTCATGTAGTCACATTTTGTCGATTACAGACACTGTATTTGAGGACGGCCAAACGCACTGTAAAATGCTATACTCTTTCGATGTTGCGAACAAATCTCTTTCTTGGAGATCACATACGCAACAGATGCGTGAGTAATAATACTCGTACAGCCGTCACTCGTATGATCCTTGGTGAACGCATTTATTCAGGAAGTCAGAAGAAAACAAGTTAGCATGACAATCGTGCCTTGTTATCAACAATTGTCCGTTATTAGTTACGTGATCTTTACTAATCCTTGCAGGCTAAGCTTAACCTTTGGGTCAATCGGCTTTGTAGAAAACTTATCGCGTCGTTGACCTTTTGCGTCGAATAACACGATGGCGCGGTCTGCCGTCGCGAAGGCTAACTTGGCGCCATTTGGGGACCAGTCCATCGCCGCTGTCTTAGCGGCTCCATCCTTAACGAGGACGATACAATACCAGCTGTGACACATTATCGCTACAAGGATGGTACGGTATCGCTAGAAGGCTGCAGTACTTCGATAAAGTGTGCTAATACCAAACTCTCGACAGTGCTCGGTTGAGCTCTCGAGTGAAATCGAGATGGCGCGAACGCGAGGCAATCATCCCTTAATAGCCGCTGTCTAGCGACATAACCAATAAATAACAAGAAACACCAAAAGTCATTTCCGACATATGAACTCATTTAGGTCAGAGTATTATAGCCGTCAAATGTTATGTTCTTCGCTTGTCTGGTTTACGAACTGAAAGCGTTTGATCGATACGCATCTCACTAATTTCATTGCGACCGATCTTGTTTCATTGCGTCACCCCAGCAAATATTAGTCGTCGTTGAGTATTACGCAGTTTTTTGACTACCTATTCGTTGAGTATTGGAAAGTAAATTATGATTACCTATGCCTTTTCTTATGACGCTTTACTAAATAGTGCAAGGAACAGGAAAAAAAATGAGAATCTCAATTTTTCAGCAATGCCTATTGTGTGCTCAATTAATTGGCACGAATACTGTTTCTGCAAAGAGTAAAACGTTGTGATAAATAAGTTCTTTAGATCGACTTTCACCAAAATAAACAACAAACAATTTACCTGCTGCTCAAGGATCGTTTGTAAGTATTTGAGACGCATATGTGTGTTGACTAGCACACAGATCCACTGGGCATTCACTTACTCAGTGCTAGTGCAAACGCGATGTACACATTTTTGTGTGCGCAACTGTTGCCATGACAACAACACCAATCAAAACGAAGCGATTTATGCATGGTGAGTGTTCAGATGTATATTTGCAACAAAATAAAATTCATCAAAACAAAATTAAACACAAACACCAAAACGAAAAAAAAAACAGCATAGTGGAAAGTCAATGGATGAGTGAATGGTGATTAAGTTGGCCGAAATTAGAGGAAAGAAAATTTGAGTCCTATTTGAGTACAACGATGGCAGATCGAATAAAGAGCAGACTAAAACAAGAAATTCTTGACATACATACTTGTCTAGCCACTGCAATTTGGGCATATGACAAACAAGTGCAAAGCTGTGCGGCACTTAAACGCACTACGTTCTCATGGTGTACCCGGATGACTGCTCTCAGTCAAATTCATCAATTGGTATTTGGTAACTTAAATTGGTAACTTAAATTGGTAACTTAAATTGGTAACTTAAAAACGACAATGTTTTGCTCCGTACATACTGCTGTCATATAAGTAGATTCATTTATTGTCATATTCTTATGGAAGCTAACGACTCCAGCAATCGATTTGCAAATAAAGATCGCAATTATAAAACTCGATCGTCGCAACTTTCCGCGAGGGTGGTTAAACATTGATATTCTGAATTTGCTTTAAGCATGCATGCAACTTTTGAGCATCAAATAACAACCTATTCCTACGTGAACATTTAGTCCTCTAGCAATTATGTATTTTTTTATTATGTGGAAAAAGAAGAACGTCGCCAATGGGCGGCGCTTTAACATTCGTCGCAGACTGACTTTTAATACAGGCTTTTTCATCATTGCCTTTTCTCCTTTTTCTCCTCTTCGAACTTGCCTGGGAAATTTGTGCCAAAACGCAGAGATTTGTAAGCATGTGAAAGAATCAGCGCAAAATGGGTGTTCATTGCCGAGGCACTACAAACCATAACGCCTGAGTTTTATTACGAGTATACTGTGACGTTATATGCAAAAAGTGTTCGGCGTATATAGCAGTTTTTTCCCGACAAAAGATTTCATTTGATAAGGGCCGAGCCGACAGCTTTGGAAGAATAAGGAGTTATATTTACATCCACTTTATTCCCTCAAATAACTGTTTTACTTAACTCGAATGAAACGTTTCTTAAATATTCCGCAGACCACGGAGGCATGTCCCTCATTAAAATGAATGCTGTATAATTAGCGTGATACTCAACAATCAGGAAGTGTGGACTAAGATTTTTGAGGGAATTTTTATTTAAGCCGTTCACCGGCCTGAACCTTGATCTTGTGCTTTCATTAGATGTTAAGCAGAGCAGGAACTTCGAATGTTTTCCAGTAAGCAGATCACCGTTCCCCATGATATGCACATATCACGTTCGGGGAAAATCACATTGGCTGCCTATCCCAACGTGTTATTAAGTGTTGTTTTGTTTGGATTTACTCGCAAAAAAAAAATACCCTAAGCTATGGCGCATAAAATCTCATTATAAGAGCGATGCTAAAATGAAGTGAATCAGCGAACAAAAAAAAAAAAGAATCGAAGCAGATGAGATGATTAAAAGCAGAGAAACAATCACAATAGAATCACAGCGACTCAACTACAAGCGATTCGATATTGACGAAGAAACATTATTTAATGCAATTGAGATATTGTTCACATAACAAGAATAATTTGTCGTATAAAAGCAAACAACATTGTTTAGTAGTGAAGTTGTGAAAAAAAAAAAAACTTAAAGCGAAAACGGCACCGAACACTCACAAATAGAGGAAACAAATTGCAAAGCGAGACGATTTTCCTCATAAACAACAATTACTTATGCATATAATCACGAAAGATAATAATGAGAAATTAAATCAAACTGAGCAGAGATACCTTTATGCTTAATCATTCTTCATTATGATTGGCGCTTTAGAGTAGTACCCATTCCCTTGGACCATTCCGGCGATAATTTCTTTTGTTGAAGCATTACAAACGGTTTAGAGCATGTCTCTTATTTTATGCTATGGATGAATAAATGAAATAAATAGAGAACAAATGAACGAAAAAAAATTGAAGAGTAAATGAAATAAATGAACTACATAGCCTCACTCGAATTCGCCTACAGTGATAACTGTAAATTTTTTCGTCATATGTCCGAGAAAAATTTCTTTTTCCATGATACTAATCCATTTGAGATACTCAATTACGAACTTAGAAGTTGAAAGCGAAATTTATAAAAACAAAGAAGCATTAAATGATTAAAATTTACAACATTACAAGAACATGGATCGGCAAAAACACTACTTAATTGGCGTAAACGAATGAGAAAAGATCATAACATGAGCCAGCCTGACCCGCGAATCTGCGAGCTGCATTGTGGAAGCATTTAAATATGATATGGCGTAAATCCTCGAATGCAGTATTCCTCTCCTATTGCGCCATCCTTTCCAACTGAACAGTTTACTCCTCCACTTCAATCCATTTCTCAGCAACAATTCCCAAAAGTGCTTGAATTCATTCGTATCCTCAATGTCAGATCACTTTTTTTACAGACGCCAATTCATTTGAAATATTAAATTGGCCTCCTTCGAGTCCACTTGAAGGTGGCATTTCACAAACGCCTCCCCTTTCACCTCTCCTCTCTTAAATTCACTCTTCCTTTTAGCGAGCTAGAATGCTGCAGCATTTCGCTTTTAATTCGAAGAGTTACGGTGCTTATATACTAAAAAATCTCTGGGTCTATCTTCTACGTCTTAGTTCTTTTCCACTTGCATCCCATAAATCAAACATCCGCAAAATTATTAAATATTTGGCAAAATGCTATTGAAGGTCAATGAAGATCCAATAAATAAAAAAAGCCAATACCAATAATTTTTAAAATATAATTTTATTCGTAATATCCTCTTGCTGCAATCAAATTCTTAAGGCGATCATCCATCAAGTAAAGCGTTTCGTTTCATTTTCTTTATGCCCGCCCTTTTCGTGAGCGTATGAAAAGAGTTGAACGTATAATGTGCGTCCGTAAGCAATTTCTTCGTTGGAACTTCACTTTCTTCGTTACCAAATCGTTTGATGACCGAAATCGCGTGCATTTTTGCGTCCTTGTGGTGTATCTGGAGCAGCTAGAACCCTCTTCGGTATACTCGATCCGCCATACATAATTCCGGCCACAGAATCATGCATACGCGCACGCTGTGGTTTTTGCTTCTGAAACAAACGAAAAAAAACTTCCATAAAGTCTAACGCAAAAAAAAGACCGAAAACAATGCATTCAATTATGGAATGTGTTAAAAGAAGCGAATCGAAAAATGAAAAGTTTGACTTTTTTGTAAATGGAAATTATTCATATTTTCATCAAAGCAACCGTCATGTGATCGACAACAAGAGCTTAAAACTTCGCTTGAAGTGACCGATATAATCAACGCATATATACTATCTGCTTTTCGCTCCCCGTTTGCGCAGAACATTTTCCCGTGTTTGTTTTCATACGACTGCGAGTTTCGATTCGAATTTGGTTAGCTTCATGCCAATCATTGACTTTGGATAAGTTCGGCAAACTTAGCGCTATCTGTTTGCATGCATGGAAGGGGAATAACCTCGTTTTGCATAAGTGCCTCGGTTTTTGATGAAACGAGTTGTTTTCGGTTATCATCCACTTCATCCGAGGGTCGAAGAAAGTCGAAAAAAGGTGCATAAACGACATAGTTGGTCGACTGCCACAGGGGATTGGTGAGTGCATAGTATTTGTTCATGAACTGCAGCAACGAATCAGATGGCTTATCAATCGCTACTTTCTCCACTGATGAACCTTCATGCTGAAAAGAACGACAATGTAATTTTACTTCTTTCAACCAATACAGCACAGCACACACACTTTTACGGAAAAAAATCGCTGAGATGAGTGCTGCAGCGAAGCTTTCATGCTTGAATAATTTTTGCTTGAGTCTTTCTTCCATCCCGTCATGAAGCAATACCCATTTGCTTGTCCGGTGAAGGCGTGACCGACTCGGTCGCATCGTGCAGAAATCGATCAACATAACAGCTACAATCATTGACGTACGAAATGAG